>KN882453.1:0-22249 GCA_000934455.1 Apostichopus parvimensis | reverse complement strand
TAATCCCTTGATATAATGAAGACACCATTTATGCAATTGTTGGAGCGGGTCGGTGGGGGAGCAGGGGGTCAATCAGATCTATTAAACTTCTTTTTCTATGGGTATTACTCAAAACATACAATGCTGATGAATCAATTTGTCTTAATGTGGAATAACTGGGGTTAAACAATCCTAGCAATTGTTAATTTTTCCAGTAGTTTTATTCTTTGTAATATCAGGAAAAATTCCAATAGCTGGGTCCCCACAATATTGCACAAGACTGAACTCCAACATTGACAAATGGATAAGAAAAGTGAAAGCAAATCAAACAGAGGAAAATAAACACGACAAACAATTAATGCAAATCAAAGAAAATAAGATGTTGACCAGTGTTGTAGGAAAAATGTGTGGAAATCCTGTTTGACTGAAGGATTAAGACCTGGATTATCTGGCAGAACTAACCAATCATTCACCAGTAGCTTAATGTATTCTGCATAATAGGATTTACTTTGCATAATACCTAATTGATCTCATAACATAAATTTTGACAAAGGTATTTTAAGTTTGGGAGTCAGATGAACCTGTGAGCATAGCCATAAAATGAATTTTAATATCAGGTTTGGTTTTAGAGATGGTCACATGACTTACCCACTCTATAGTCAGTTAATACTGCTTCTTTGCAGAATACATTAAACCACCCACACCCCATCTAATACTTCAGAGGAACTGTATATTACACTATAAAGACGCCATACAACTTCTTTGGCTTTGAAGACCCAGTATACCTTGTCTTCTAGACCTCATCATGACCACACTCCACTTTACCCCTCATATTTAAATCTGTCCTCATTCTACAGTATGAATATCTAACACTTAACCCATTTATTTGGGCATGAGCCCTCTAGTTTCCTAGTTCAACCTGTTACATACATACTACATCCTGTCACCATACATTGCCCCTCCACCTACCTTCCCCCTCCCTATATATTCACCTCATTCTGTTCTATACATCATTCTACCTCATTATACACTATACCTCATTCTACTTCAATCCACTATATTCTACCTCATTCTACCGACCTACTTACCCTACCTACCTTCCCCCTCCTTATATATTCAATCACCATATTTCCCTATCATAAGTCTGCAGCTATTAGATTCTGTGAATTCACTAGGCACGAGATGAGGTAGGAGAAATAGGATTATTAAATACATAGTAGATGCTACTATGTATTTAATAATAAACTACTCTTTACCACTCACAAGTCTGCATCTACTCAATTTCCTTTGAATTCACAAATTAGGGAGAGGCTACTACAACACTGGTGGTGGTACTAGTAGTAGTATTAGAGTCACAGTGGATGTTACTAACATGCAATTCAGAGAGAGGCGAAGAAGATTGTGCGTCATGCAGCAGAGGCGATGAAGATGACGAAGGCGAACAAAAGACGGGTGAAAGAGGAGGCTCCGAAACGGGAGGGGGAGAAGAGAAGGAAAGAACACTGCCATTTGGGGGGCCAAACTCCATATACTCCATCACCTTGCCCTCTGGGCTGTCCACACGAATGTCTGGCATGGATGTGTTTAGCCCACTATCTGCAGATACCTGGTCACTGTCCATCCTTGGACTGGTCACTTTGTGGAGCTTGTCCAGGTCATCCCGGCTGTTGGACATGAAACTCTGAATCTCTGCGGTGGTTTGCCTTAAAGACTTCATAATCTCATCGGAATCCATCTCATCTAAGTTTGGGCTGCTCCCGTTGACCGGCTCTGCTGCAGTGCGGGGCGACGTGTGGCTGCGAGGGGAGCGATAGTTGGACCTCGGAGATGAGGCCTTTTGTCTGACATCGTTAGCTGTGAGCTATTTGGATAAAAAACAAACACAAACAATAACAGACTTGTACTTGATTTGGTAGTGATTCTATACTTTTATATTAATTAAAGTAACCAGTTATGAGGCAATTGTAAAAAGAACAGACTCCGTTAGGGACACCAAATATAATATAAAAAGGGAGTAGAGACTTAAGGTAACATTGTATTAAGTGTTTTTTAAGTACAAATTAGCTTCCAAAAAACAAATTCATCAGAGAAAAGCACAACAAAGGTAGGCAAATAAAACAATCACTTCAATTAAACTCCAAAAGTTAATATTAAAAAAAAAGGAAGGTTATACCTGGCCTAACAGTTTCAACATTTGTCTAGAATAATTAGGTTAGCTATATCATGCAATGTATTAGCAACTATAAACTATAAAGACAAAGACAACTGGTAATTACTAAAGCAATCAAAACTGGTTAATAAGTAGTCACAACATCACAGACAAGCCTTGTGGCATGCCGTTAGGGGTTAGGATTGGAGGAACATTATACAAGAAGCTGGGAGTATTGACGAAAGAATAACTAAAGAACAGAAACAACAGTATTGACGTAAAATAACAAGAGAACAAAGTTTCCTTCCATCAGTATCAAACCTAGTTTGGACGTTTTCATATGGTTCCAGTTTATTGGCAATGTGCCCTGTCCTGTGTCCTTTGCCTTGCACATGATTTCAAAGGTTGGGCGGGTTGGGGGGGGGGGGTTGGGGAAGGTTTGCAAATTCAAACTTTCCCCTGACTGTTTTGGGTAGGGCCTGAGCCTTCAAACAAGGGCCAGAGAAGATTGATTGAAGTACTGTATGTTATGAAGAAGGTGGCTGCCCTGGGTTCATTGAAGCTAGCTCCCGTGTAACAGGTGTGATTTGTGGGTCCTCCTCAAGAAAAGAATTAAAACCTTAGACATGAAATGGTGCATTCTGAGGCACATTTATACTATAACTTGGGCCTATATAAGCAACTCTTTAACACCAAGTTGTGCATAAAAAATACTTTGTGTAAGGTTGATTTATGGGGGAGGGCAGTGGAAGGAAGTAGTGGTCTAAATATTCTAAATACCTTGAATGAATGCAAAAATCCCCTGGCTGAACCATCCCCCCCCCCTTTTCCACATGCCACTGTGGGTGTGTGTGTGTTAGTTTAGGGGAAACAAGTTATAATGATGCTTTATGTGACATATTTGACTATCCATCACTTTGTATATTCCAATTTTTTTGAGTACTCTACTAACATAAGAAAGAGAAAGAATTGTTCTTTATGAGAAATTAAAAGACAGTAATTACAAGGACTACATACTATAACTAACCACATAGCTATTTCTCAAAATGTGAAACTGTTTCATTTCGTTTCAATCTACACTTCTTCCTGTTAAACTCTGCTACTCAATCATGCTCACATCCATACATCTGCTTCCCTAAATTTTACCTTCTTTACCTTTACTTCTTTTTGGCAGTTGCTTACAACTCTGGTAAAATCATCATATTCTTTCTGTCCAACGACTACGTGCATACACCTCTCAGTGTGTAAGTTTCAGTGCATGGTATAATGAATTAACATTAACAGGTAGTCTTTTAATTCAAATAGTCAACATGTCTCTCAGAATATAGACAGTTGCTGACCCAAAAAACGACTTTTGAAAGAGCAAAGAAAATCCGGCTAGAACAGAAATCGAGCAAAAGACCTCTCAAGCTTGCAATTCTTGTGCTGCACCGACCGAGCCCTATAGAATCATGATAGATTTTGCTTGGGTTTACCAGGAAGAATTTGCAGGACCTTGAGCACCGTCCAAAACAGGGACTGTGCCCAAGTTTCATTTTTGAACCATCCAGATGGGGATCAGGGAAAAAGATTTTGAGAGAAATATCCTGGTCTAGCCAAAAGCAATTCCATTCCGACCAAACTTTCTGTCCTCTTTCAAACTCTGCTTATAATTTTTCCAGTCAGTTTGCTGTTGCTGATAAGAACTAGAAATGGTTGGAAGTTTCCATCAAGTTCAGAATATTTCTAGAATGTGTGACCTTTCAGAGCCTGTCTGCTATGCACTCTGGCATGAAGTTTTCAGAGCGGGCAGCAGATTTGCTACTCTATTTGCGGACAGTGGTGATATAAAGAGAACAATGGATTGTACATAGACCGACAACAAGAGACAGGTAGTTAGGGCTGCTACTGTGGTTCATGCAAAAGAGAGAGAGATGCTGTTTTAGGTTAAAATCTGAATACCTCAGAGTGATTGCTCGCCTTTTGAAGATGATTTTGTAAAAGCTTGGTTGCGGTGTCCTAGAGGAGCAGATGAGAGAAAAAAATAAAAACAAAAGAGAAACAAAACATGACAAAGATGCTCATCACAGCAGAAGAAAGATAAGAAGAAGAAGAGATATCATCTTTTAGGAGATACATCAACGTTATCAAATCGATAACAAAATGTTTTGACAATTTATAGTTCACCACACCTACAGTAAGTGCAAATTTTGCAGGTATTTTGCCGTGGAAATGTGCCGCAAGGACAGACTACATTTCAACAGAGTGGGCCAAAAATGTTTTTTTTTTTTTTTTTTTTAAATAATATTGGTATCTCCTCAAAGATGAAGCCATAAAGAGTTAGCAGTTGGCCAATTGAAATATGATTGCCAATTTCTTAATAGTCTTGCCCTAAAAAAAAAAAAAAATAAATAAAATAAACAATCCCACAGTGCTGAACTACCTAAGCTAATGGATGGGAAAATATTGGGGGATGCATTTTATATTGATTTTGAAATCTCATTTTTTTTTCTTTTTGCAGGTTTCCATATCAAGGATGGGTTTTCAAATTTCCCTTAACAAATTCCCTTAGGGTTGGTTCTAAGCTAAAACTCATAATGAAATCTCTTTTCTTTTGTTGCAGGTTTCATTTCAAGGATGCATTTCAAATTCCCTTAGCAATAGGGTTCTAAGCTAAAAATCATAAAAATGTCCTTCTTTTCTGAGAGGAGGGGGAAGATGAGGGCGGGGCACTAAGAATTACTAACAGCTTTCTGTAAAACATACATCCACTGATACTTTTTGAGCAACCACAATATTTTTTTTCCATGTTAAAAGTGTGAAAAATTCATAGGTTACAACTATGACTTCAAGAAGTCTAATGTACATACAACAAACTTAATAACTAAAACGACTGTTAATGGAACAAAAAGAAACATTTTTAAGGTACAAAGATATCCACAAAAGTAACCTCAGTGGTTCACAGAGTATAAAATATGTCATTCCTGTTTGAAAATTTGGTCTATAATGTAATACAGTACCACAGAGATAGCCTTACAACTGTGAAAACATTGTCAACAACGGGTTAAATTCTAGCTCAATTACAAAGATAATTACGCCCCCATTGTTACTAAGAGGCATCCAATAAGCATGCAAGCATTAGCGAGTAAAGCACAGCAAAAAACAATACTGTTAACAATTAAAAGAACACCAAAACTCGTCAATGAATACAAAACATGCATCAAAAAAAGTCAAGAGAAAACTAGCTTAATAGTCATATGGCTTGTGCTTTCTAACATTTTTAATAACACAGGATTTGAATCTCGACAAACCAAGCATAAAAGTCATAAAAATAGGGCAGATATTGACTGCATCTGATAAATATGAACCATCTGTAATGGTTACCCTTTTGAATAAGCAAGGATCACTTCTCAGGCCTATAGATTATCAAACACTGAACTGCTAATTAGTAAACTTCAAATAACCAAAGGGCATACTAGGGATGTGATGAAACTCAGGAGATTGGAATTTACCCGAACCAATTTAAAAGCAAGTACTTGGATAATAAACACATCAGGATTTAGAGCTGTCTAAGGGCTAATACAAACATCTCCCATGGGGGTAACAAAGAGGGATCCTTCTAAATTAATTATATATATATTTATATCAGCCTAGATCTAATCACAGATGGGATGGTTATGATAACTATATGGAAGTGGATTTAGTTCTTTGTAGGTTTGAGAAAGTTTGAAGATTTCCACTGATTGTATATACTCCTCTCAGCATGGTTTACCAATCTCACTGTCAATAATGTTTTTGAAGATTGAATAGAATAGATTAATAAATCTTACTCAGAAAAAGTCTATTTTAGTCCACTATCTTGTAATGGTCAGATTTATTAGCAGGGTAGAAGGAAGGCATAAAGATGGTTTGTTTATTTGATTTTTTTTTACCCTTTTGAGTAGTAAGAGCAAAGAACAACTGGCTCCAGTACTAAGTATAAATCATAAAATATGAACATGCACAACAGGAGAAATAAGACTGCCACACTGGTCTACAAAACACAGCAAAAACATGTGAACATTTTTTGATGAGGACTACTTTGGGACAGCCAACTATGTCGCTCGTAGGCAATTTACATTTTATATCAGATCAAGATGACTTATTTAACTAGAGATCACAAGATTGATGGGCATAGCAGGATCACAAACTGACCATGTCCCTTTTTTTCAAGTTTTACATCAAAGGTTTATAACCAAACAAAGAAATGAGACAAACCTATTATACCAGCATGACAACTTACCAACAGCTGTGAAGAAAAACTTAATTGTTTGATAGAGATTTCTAAATCTTTTGTAGTTTCCAGAGTCTTCTTACACATTGATGACAGAATTGTTGTGCCTACCATGACTGCCACAGTGAAAACCTCTTTTGTTTTTTATGTCACATTTTCTATTTATGTCTGCTTGAAAGCCTCAAAGGACAGTTTTTATCCTTTTCTGCCTAACAATTGCCCCCCCCCCACCCTAACCCCTAGGGAATGAGTGGCTAAAGACTCACATGCATATTAAATAAACAGCAGAACACACAGAGTAAAGTAGTTAGAGAAGCTATATACGGAGATAAAGGTACGGTAACAAATCATTTGCTACAGCACCGATTATCTTGTTTACTATATTTCTAATTAAATCTACAGGACAAGGAAATACAAGTCTATGCACTCACGATGACAAAATTTTAAGTTTTTGCAAATGAAATAGATTACATATAACTGTCACACGATGAAATAATAACATATCAAAAATATGTGCCATGGAGAAACAGCAAAACATATATGAATTCAAAAGAGAAAACACAAAAATGGTGCATTAAAACTGAGAATCACTTTTAGAGATACAACTTGTTTCTACACTGCCAAAACTATGCTGTACTATGCAATACCATAAAACATGGATTATATCTCTACCAATTTGGTCCTGGATTATCAGCATCAAATATCTAAACCATTATAATTGTGTCAAAGTTCTGCTCATGCATCAAACTGTGAGTTATTTTATATGTTGCAGACAGTTACAACAATGGTAATTACACAAATGCAGATAAGTGTAAAAACCACTGTTTGTAAAACATATTCTGCTCATCATTATGATGGCGATCGACACTTTAGGATAGGAAACTTGATTATCCATATTTTGCTTTTATTCAGACATTCTCTGACACTAACCTGTCCCGATAATCCGGGCATTACGGTTATAATGATGGTAGGGAACGACTGGCACAATTTAAGAGTGCACAGATTAAATAAATGTTTGCAGTGAGAGAAGGATTAGCGTGTGTTAATCATGAAAGGGATGGAAAACAACATTATCTGGAAAAGAAATTATTTGAAAAAGATGTCATACCTGATAGCTTCTTGGGAAAAATGCCAACATTGCACTAAATTCAGATGTGTTTAACTCAAACAGTGCTACCAGTACAGACGAAGACGACTGTGAAAAGAAAGTTATTAAAAAGTCTGATGATGATGATTTCAAATTGTTAACGTATATTATATATTGTCCTTTTAAGTGATACCAGAAGATCACGATTGCAGATACTTGACAATCATACACACACAAATGATGCAATATACCTAAATAAGTGATAAGTGTAGAAGGGACAGTCCAAATCCAAAGAATGGGGACAACTTCCTACGTGTACCAAGGGCAAAATGTATCATGACAGACCATCTGGTGAGGTATGCAGCTGCCACTGCTGCCACTAGTTGGCGGCAAGTTGAAGGCAATGCAAAGATAGTGAGTGCAGAAGTTGTTTGGACTTTTCCAATATTGCTTAGGATCTTTCCACTCTTGGGATTAGCTACTATGTGGAAAGTAATTATACCCCCTCATCATCTATCCCCTCCCCCCTCCCCCTCCCCCTCTCCAAACAGTTGGGATACTAGCATGAAAGTTTTCTCTTCTTCAAACATGACTCTCCTATAGCTAACTAAAGAGAAACGCCACCTTGTAAATTGCTGACATTTCTAGAATACTAAATACTACATTAAATACCCATAAGGACCCTTAGGAGATTCCACATTGTTTTTTTTTTGGGGGGTGAGGGATGGGAGGGGGGTGAGTCCTTACCCGTCTAACGTCCATACTCTTGTCTTCTTTAATCCAACTGATGATCCGGGAAACAGCTAACCTCGTCTCGCTGGAATTCTGGAAGCCAGAAGGTTCCATGACATCTGATAAAGTTTCTAAATACCGGAGCATGGCTATCTTCACCTGCGTAAGACAAAGAAAGTCAACTTTAAACTGGTGGCTGACTGCTGCATAATAAAAACATTTATTTATTTAAAAGTAGCCTACGTAGCAGTCTAAAATGCACACTAAAATATCAAAGACCTGCAGTAGGTGTCATTGCCTGCTATATTTTTAATTTGAAATAGATTTCATGTTCTGCCGGGCTAAACAGAATCCAATCAACTCACTTTTATCTGAGTAAGAAGCATAGAGCAAAGAAAACTTTCCATTTGACAACATTTCTAACAATGTTTCAACAATTTATAAGGCTGTTTTATTTATTTATTGATAAGAGATAGCTGTTGATTGGAATAGCACACAATGGGGGGGGGGAGGGGATTAGGGCTGGGAGAGGGGCATATGTAATGTTGAGTAGACATTGTTTGATTGTGATGATGTACCTTCAGCTGCTACTACTGGTCATATCAGATCTCAGTATACTATGTGATCATACTGCTATTGGGATCTATAACACTCTACTAGCGACAATGGCTTTACCTTTGAGTTGGGTGTTTGTGTCTGGTCCACAATGTATTTCATCAAAATTCTGAACTGACTCTCATACTGAAAATGTTCCCTGTGAAGAAAAAGAAAAGACACTATTAAATATATATTCAACTGAATGAGACAGATAGTAGAGACAAACACCCACCAAATACCTGAACATCTTAATCTGTGAACTCAATGAACAAACAAACCAGTTGCACCCTCTATTGCGTTACACAGAAAGACAAGTTGCGCCCTCTATTGCATTAAATAGACAGACCAGTTGCGCCCTCTATTGCATTACATAGACAGACCAGTTGCGCCCTCTATTGCATTACATAGACAAGCCAGTTGCGCCCTCTATTGCATTACATAGACAGACGTTCCATGACGTAACTCCAATGTTGATGTGACCCAGCTTTGTACATTCATGTTTCTTTCCATTGCATTACCTAACATCATAAGTAACAAATATTAAACACAGCTGTCTTAAAAACGAAAAAAAAAAAACCTCAGTGTAATGTATTAAACCATCAGAAACAAACAGTTTGACCTATAATGACATGCGTAAGTTCTCTTTTATAACAAAAGTTAACGGTTACCTGACTAAGTCAATTGTCTTTTCTATTCTGTTGATAAGCGAGGGCAGCAAATCACTTCCCATCTTCTGCAAGAGTCTTGTCATCAGTATAAAGAGCCAGTCATTGATGTGGTCATGGTAGGCCAGAATGAATTCACTTAAGGTTTCTAAGAATACGCTAAATGTCTGGAAAAGAGAAAACATTTCCAATAGCAGTGAAATACAAGCTAAGTTTAACCAGCCCCAAGTTGAACTACAAACTTTGTCAAATAATAGCTCAATAATACACTCTGTCATCCAATAATAATCATCATCTAATAGAGAAAACATCGTCAAAAAAAATATAACCAAGTAGCATGAATCATCCAGTAAATACTCAAATGCCCAAAAAAGGAGCCAATATATCACAATGGTACAATTTTGTAAATAAACCCAGTCATATAAATGTTTCTATCTGAACTGTTACAGTCAATCCAAAACAATACCATTTCTATTACTCTTGCCTTAAAATCTGTGATGATCAGAAAAGAATTTACTGTCAATGTTTTTGACCATTGACTGTACTTTTGAGGAATAATAGATTTATTGAGACCAGCTCTGCTAGTTTGCTGGATTGTGTGAAGCATTTCCTCTAGTGGCAGAGTTACGACATTTGGGAGCAGAAAGGGAACGTGGTGAAAGGGGGGGGGAGGGGGGGAACCCTTCCATTTGGTAATAGTACTATGTGTGCAATAGAAATGATAGACAGTTTTGTGTAGGAGATGGGAGTCATGGGGTGAGGGGAACACGACTTCCATATTCTTTGGGTTTATCACTGACATTCATTCTGTTTAGAGGGCTTGTTTGAGCTGATCACTTTATATTTCACTTACATTATCACATGATCATTAACAGCTGATGCTGCCGACAACACGATGAAAATGTTTGATGAATGACAGTTATACTGTGAGTGAAACTTAAATTATGGTTTGAAATAACAAGCTCCATACACTGACTGGAGAACCACTTTCAAGAAGTCACTCACCTTACTGTGAGGGTCCACAAACATTCTTGTGAATAGTTCTGTCACTCTCTTGATTTCAGACCTCCTATTGTGAGAAACAAAGAATTGAAGGCATTTTCAAGAAACAAGCAAAAATCACAAATTGACAGAAAAGTCAGGAATCAAGACTGTCAAGTAACATCAATGCTATTGACAACCAACTGACAGAACTAACATCAGGAACTGTAAGTTATTTATCTTCAACATTTTATAACTCCCCTCCCCCCCCCCCAAAAAATATATATATCAGCAATTTATTTTCCAACTCCTGACCTTTCTGGAAACTCTACAATTTTTTTTTGGGGGGGGGGGGGCGGCAACCCTAAGCTGGATTGCAACCCCCAGTTTGAATAGCAGGACGTTAATATATATATATTTGATTATTAATATATAGCGCTTTATACCAGCGATAGGGCGCAAAGCGCTTTACATACGTTATATTACCCCTGGTCAATGATAACCTGTCCCAGAGACAATCCCTCCAGGAGGCTGCAGTTATATACTGTGCCCAGCGACAAGTTACCTCACAGGTACTCATTTAACCCCTGGATGGAGAGAGGCAAGTGAGTTAAAGCATCTTGCCCAAGGACACATCGTTATGAACTAGACAGGAATCGAACCAGCAATCCATGGATCACGAGTCCGACACCTTAGCGACACCATTTCCATGAACAAAACTCAAAAAGGCTTTCACACATTTAAACGAGCAGCCAATAAGAATGTACCACCAAACCGGTGAATATACATCTGTAACTTACGTGAGCTGTTTGTAGAGAAGGAGTGCATTCTGTAATCCCAACAGACCTTCCTTTCTTTCAGACCAAGCCGGACTTGCCATTTTGGCCAAAATCTCCACCATGTCCTGAAAGGAGAAGAAAGGAACAATAGATACAAATTAAGGTTAAAACTGTTAGTTTCATTCTAATTGAAATCATAACTTTGGATCAAAACGTGAGATCAACAATTGAGATTCCAAAGAACGATCCATCAATTCCATCTTTTACAACTTTAAAATCTGTAACGTGAAGTGACTGTAGTGGAACATTGCCCTTTAAAAGTAATGTGAAATATGTGAATAAAACTTTATACTTGGCTTGGTAGGTAACCTTGTATCAATCAAATTATGCAACCCAACTAACTGCATTCAAGCCGCTCTGTGCCATTTTGGATGTTGAAAAAAAAAACAGATTTAGAATGTGAAATGATTGAGTTTTGAAGAATAAAATGCAAATTAAGTCCCTTTTTCTGAATATGAGCATTGCTTTAAATTTTTCAGTCAAACTTCTAGTATTGCCCACACACTCTCCAAAAAACAGAAAAAGAAGAAGTTAACTGGATTCCTATGTTTACATTCACATCAATAAATACTAGTTTCAAACAACAAATGTTACCTCTGGTATCCGTGGAGATGTACCATGTGAACCTGCAGAGCACACACTGGAGGCATCACTTTCTTCATCAGAATCAAACCGACCTTGAAGTCTGGCACTGACCTGTAACGATAATATGCTTGTAATTTACATACATTAAGAACTGTTGAGACAAACATAATACAAGTGTTCACGTATCTTCAGAGTTAAATGTCAAATTTAGACAAATTACAGACACTGTCCAACCGGCAGAAATATTGACAATTACGACACTGAAGACGAGGACAATCGATTGTCATGAAAAGCTCCCGAGCAAGATCTCAATTCTAGTTAGAGCTTTGATTGTTTGAGAGTTAGTACACACTGAAATAGCTGCATTTAGGCTTCAACCCATCCTGCTGTTCTAATTAAACTGACCTTCAGAGCCACAAAATGAAAACACCACAGGCCTTCTGACTAGAATCTCTACAAAAGAAAGGGTTGACAGGTCCCCCCCCCCCCCAACTAAAGGTTGGTCAGCTCAGTTGGTAGAGCATTGGACAAATTTAAAAGAGGCTACTGGACAGAATCCTAATTTCTGTAACTTTTCTTAGAAAGATTTATGATTTATTCCTTGTCAGTTCTGAATTATCTGTTAATTGCCAACTGGCTGTGTTTTGTCTAGATACATCAACAATCCCAGCAAGTTGAGCTCACCAAGACATCTGCTAGAGCAGCCTCCACATCTTTGCCTGTCCCTAACACCTTCTGAGATAAGAGTTGTTTTCTTGTAAGGTGCTCCCTCTGTGGTAGTACACTGCCACCACTGGACCTCCTCTCTCTCCCAGGTTGACCTGCAGACATTAATTCAAACCATATTGATCAAAAGGAGAAGCAAAACACTTCAACTGATACTTTACGGTTTAAATCGTGAATTGACTTCCCTGTGAAATAAGACAACCTACAATTTACGAAATCCTGCAATCACTCCCAAGTTTTAAAATCACACTCTGTAGAAACTCTTTTATTTATAGCGCTGCACATTTAATTCAAATATGGAGTTTTAATCCTTTGTGATAATCCTTTGAAGTACTTCTTTTAATCGGTCTCTGTTCTAATCACTTTAATTATTTGTTTTACATATGTACATACAATTGATCCTATCTATAAGTTTTATATACTTTATACTGCAATAAGAATTCAATTAAATTAGAAATATCATTTCGGACTTGAACGTCATTATACTATTGACTGCTTGCTTGCAATTTCTTCCTTCCTTCCCCTGCCCACCTATGTTCACAGTCTAGTATTTATCTCTAAATTAAATCTCATGTTTCTCTCACTAATCCGAGTCATTCTACATCTCGATGGATTGCAGTATTTAAACTATATTTGTAAAATCCAATCATCATTTAGAAGCTTGATGCTACCCTAAGTTCACTGCTCACTCATTCAATGCCAGACAAACCATTAAACTACACCACAAAACTGTACCACAAACAGTGGATTACTCACCATATCTGCTGGGACTAGCCTCCCTGCTGGCTTCTCTACTGGCTCCTTGACTCCTGACCGGTATGCCACTCTTTCTTCTGGATCTCCCTAAGCTACCATTGGTGACAATGTTGGGAAACTTTGTTGTAGATGGCGAGCTAGACCTAGAATTAGATTTACTACCGGCTGATCAGAGAAGAGAGAAGTGTGAGGGTAAGTAGAACTTCATGCCATACAGAGTGTTGAAAATAACACTAAATATAAAAATATTACATTGCTGATAAATAAAACATTATTTGATGTATTTGAGAACATGTAACTGTTTACTCACATGTCATGACCCATACTATGTAAGCTTAATGTAACATATACAAAGACATATCAAATGACTAAAATACAGGTAAGTTTGTTTGCAGTACTTAGTACTCAGCGATTGTTAGCTCAACAAGCACTGGCTGGCCCAAAAGAATAATCAAGCCGGAAGAAAAATCATTCCGTTGTTTTCAAACTGCATCATAATATTAATAATAATAACTTTTAAAGTGTGATTTAATGTTATTACACCAACGGCTGCCTTACATAATTGAAACTAAACTGAAATCAACTATTAAATGATACCAAAAAATAGTGGAACCCAACATTAGCTATTTATCCTGTTATCAAATATCAAAAGTGGCAAAACTATTGAGAATAAAATAGCAAAAATCAGAGTAGAACAAGATGAGCATCATCTGAAAGAGATTATGTTACACACAAGCACTCAGTTTACGATAGTGAAATATCAACTTACGTGTTGACTGGGAGACAAATCTTGCTTTTGGTCGACCCGCCCTTCCATTTGGTGTTCTTTGTGGCTCTCTCCTTACAGGAGTAGCTGTAATGGATTGAAAAGCAGACATACATAGGTCACAGAGATGGCCTTTACTTAACTGATGTCTAAGTCATGCACACACAGCATTCAAACATTCGCACAATCAGTCTTGCTTTGAAAGCCAAGAATTTGAGGCTTTATTCTGCTTTCAAAAGATGGGGTTTTTCTTTCATGCATGTGTGGCACAATAACATCATGAAGCAGATGTGAAGTAACCAACGGATAATACTTTACGGTTCGAGCAAACACAATTATATTATTCTTTTGATAATTGTGATTGCGCTTGATAACACCAATAGGCATCAGCCTTTAACATTGCAGTGTATTAACAAACAACTCTATTAACATTCAATCCATTTGTGATCTGACACTCTTGTAAATATGACTAATTAAAACATAAACACACTAATTAAGAAAAAGAAGGAAAATACTCATTTCATTTTAGCATTTCCTGATCAGTTCAATCAAATGGAATTATTTTCTTAGCAGATTTCTTACAGAATAGCCTTGAATGGACTAGCAGATTGTAACAAAAAATGTTACACATTATAAAAAATTTAAATCATCATAAACAAATGAGTCTGTATTAAAAACAAATCTGTCACAGCATTAACATTCAATCGATTACTTATTTTCTGGTTTATCTAGAACTGAATTCAGGGGACATCACTCTGTCAAATTGGATACCTTATAATCATGTATGTTTCCAGCTAGCTTTTCTTTGTCTTGAATTCTAATTTCTGGAGTTGATAGTCTGTGATATTTATTTTCCCAAAGCTTACACCCATCTCTCCTTCATGGTAAAACTGCCTGAAATGGCATTTACTTTAAACAACCTCATTCTACTTGAAATGCAATATTATATTATTGCAATGCAATGCAATGCAATGAAATGCAATATTATATTATATTATATAAATGGGGGCAGAAAGAGCAGAGGACAGGATCTGCATTGATATAATTCACAAACTTTATCAATATGGTTTTGTGGAAGAGCTTAAGTGAAGCTTCAGTGTATTCTACATCACCATTCCAAAATTTAAATCTGTTTCCACTTATAACATTACAAAGAGGATGACCGTTTTCAATTAACTATATAACAAAACTGTTGACACTTAAGATAAAGATGAATGACGTTAAGTTAAAGACATAATTCCTATATCCAATCGTCTACCACAACTGTTACAGAGAGACTGAAAAGTTGAAGAAGTAGAAAGAAAGATCTAGGCAGTAATAATAGAATGCAACGAATCAAACTGAGAGAGTAACAAGTTGAATCATTGAGTCACTTTGTGGATTAACACTGCAGAATGTAAACTCTATCAGAGACTAGTGTAATCCAAAGATCATGAAGGATTGTGGTCACCTCCACTTTGAAATCACACTTACGAGCAGAATTGCAACAACAAAAAAAATTGCTAAAAGACCATTTATAGGCATTTGCTGCTATTGCTTTTCCCTTTCACTTCTTATTTAACTGCTCTGCTTTCCTCCCCAAACTCCTCTCCCACACCCCCAAATTTCCCTCCCAGCCCCCCTCCCCCCACCCACTCTCTTTCCCTTACATGAACTCTTCTCCTCCTTGAAATTCCACAGGTTTAATAGCAAGGTTAAAGATAGAACCGTAGAATACAGGAGAGTTTTAGATTTAAGAAATAATACTAAATTAAACAACAAAAGAACAAACTGCTCTAGCCATTCATAAATACCAACCATATATATCAGACAAGGTCTCAGTTAAGTCAGATCACTGGTACAAAAACAAAACAATCTCATACTTCAAAGGGTTCTCTATGTTAATTCTGTGTACAGTAGATTCTCCAAGCAACATCCAATGCTGCTATGAACAGTATCTAAAGGATACCATGCATTCTTAACCATGCACAGTTAACAAGACATGCATACTCATCATCCTTATTTATTTATTATAATCTTACCATCCATCAGTTTTATTAATCTTTCAACAACAATTTCCTTTGGTAGGTAACTGTACACATTTTCCCATTGATTTTATCCTAATGTTACACAGCCTAACATGCCATGCCATGCAGACGAATAATGCAGAGCTTCAATACAGCAGCCAGACAAGACACCAGGATATTCTACACTAGACATCAAAACATGCCAAGTCATCACTACTAAAGCTCTTCAACTTTTGACAATGTATTAACCCCAAATTTCTTATTTTGATCAATATCATGTGGTCAAAAGTTGACCTTAATAAACAATGATTTGCATACAATACAAAAAAGGGCAAGCATGGACAACAGCTCAATCTTTTTCATTTAATGCTCATTACCAGTTTTTCATTGATATTTTTTATTTTTTCCCCCTTTTTAATCAAAGATTTTGGTTTTAATGTTGTTTGAATATGTACAAATTAGCTTCTAAAATTGCAACAGACATGAGTATCATATACTCTTCAGAGACAAGGGTGTATGATAGCTGACAATTCTGGCCAATCCTATAAAATCATTCACATCTGGATGACCAACACATCTAACAACCCCTCCCCACAACATCCCGCCTCTTCCCCCCCCCCCCCCCCCCCCCCCTAAACATGAACATTTCAGGATTCTGTGAGATTTGGCATGCCACGGAAGGGTTGCACTAAAAGTAAGGAGAAACATCAACCATAAAAGAGAAGAAAGAGAGAAATTACAAGGAGGTTCAAGGAACATGGAATGAGACTGACGTTCCAAACTCAGACCCCGCTTTCGTCTCCGAACAACGCCCACATCTTTATCAAAAACGAAAGATCAGTGGAGAGAATTGTCAACAACATTTGTGCACATTTTGCAACAATCTTGCTCAATGTATAAAAGCATTAAAATTGTCCAATTTACTGTTGATAAGTCGATATCTTGCTCAATGTATAAAAGCATTAAAATTGTCCAATTTACTGTTGATAAGTCGATACTTCAAAGCGTCTCACACTCGCTAAACTACCGATTGGTGATATTAAACATCAGTGTTGACACCAAAATGTCTCTTTCAGGTAATGGAGTGAATGCTTATTTATCAGTCCACTTGTTTTGAAGGTGACAAACTCAATCTATTTCAGAGGTTAAACCCAGCTGTAGGATTCTAACAGTGGTATCAATGAGATTTCTGGTACATGGTATATGATGTGAACACTAAATGCCATTGGTGATGTATGTATGATGGAGCAGTAATCTCCTTATCTGTGATAATCTAACAGTGTGAACATCAATTGACTAATCATAAAAAAGATAAATATTCATAGAAATGATAAATATTAATATCTGCTTCTACACACTGATGGTCTATGAATATTCATGACACGTATAATGGTGTGAGTTATTAGCACTGAATATACACCTCTACAGTATAAACAGGTGTTGAAGCTAGTCTACATTCACAACGCTATGTCACTAAGCTATATCTATGCTATACGGACGCTATGTCACTATCTTAGCATTGCTGGTAGGTTATATAATATAATCCAATACAATCATCATGCTAGTATTTACATACTGCTGAATACACATCCATAGTCTATAGATACATATATGTATTTACCATACAAGGCTAGTAACTATACATAAACATGCTAGTTTGGGTTTACAGTTACCACAAACAACATACAGTATATGCATTCAATCCTTTGGTGGTAGAAGCATTTTACTTATCGATGCTTCCTATTTTTTTAATTTTTATCATTTCTTAAATCCAAAATTCGACAAGGACCTACAAAGAGGGTAGACTACCAATGATAAGTTGCCACTGTAGTCCTTCTATATCCTCTGGTATCTTTCTAATCCCCTGCTACCCTTCTAATCCCCTGTAGTCCTTCTAAATCCCCTGCTACCCGTCTTATGAGTAGTACTGCTACCCTGAGTTCACTCAACTCTTACCTAAAATATTATCAGATAGCTTTCAAAACAGTGTTGCCCTCTGAGGCTAACAGCAATATTTGGACTAAAATATATTAGAGTTGACTTTTAATTTCTTTGTAAACACAGCAGATACATCAAGAGGTAACACACATTATAAATAGTAATTGTACTCACACACATCACAAAAACTCCATTTACTTATTGATGACAGGGTATACACTGTTCACAGGAATATAATGTGCGACGACCATACTACTACCATGCTATGTCTAACACAAATATAATCAATTTACATTTAATAAATACATAGTTCATCGGATAGATATGAGGTCAGATCACCAAAGGTCACGCAGGGTCAGGGATGTAACAAGTCCATTCTTATTCATGATTACCAGTAACTCTCTCCTGACCTGAATCAAGTTACTCTATTATCTCTACGGTATGAAAAGCTTTAAACACTCATTCACGTAAATTAACTTTGGAAATCTATTAACTTGAGACATGACTAGTCACAACACTGCTCAGGGTTCAACAGTTTCTATCCTGAAATACTTTGAATGGTTTTTATAGGTGTGAATAATTTCGTCACTATAAAGACAAACTTTTTCTAATCCAATACTGCTTGACCAGCATTGTTTGTAAATTAAACTATTTTTTTTGCATTCATTTTACAAATAATGCTGTGCTGGTCAAGCTTTTCCCATTATCATGGTCACAGAATAAAATATTAATTATCGTGTATTTTATTATTAAAGTAATACTTCAAAGAAAATTTGTTTCAGCCAAAAAATATTCCTAGCTTCTCAAATACAACAGTCAATCCTATCTGGTTTTGGGTGCTAAGAGGGGCACCAATAGTGGTGCAAAGATTGACCCTTTACTTGAAGATTAACCTTCCTGCATTATATTTATATAAAATTGTTTATTTAGTCGTCATAATGTGATACTACTTGCAGCAAAATCAATTACTGCACCAATCTGTCTTATTATCGTCCATTTAGTTTGAGTGTTTTACACACACAAAAAAAACCTTTCATCACAGATGTTCTCTTGGACTAAACACAACATCTAATTAAAAAAAAAAACCTTTGGATACCTTTTTTTTTGGAACCTTTGAACAAAAGGAGGATAGATGATATAGCCATGATATATTGTTACATGATCATGATAAAATTCCTCACCGATAATGATAATGATTTTGACCTAGGATACATATGATGGATGATAAGCTTAATCAACCCGTCACCAACTTAAAGTTTAACCAAGGCGGCCAAGATTACATAGTAAGGGTGGTGTGATGGTGGTATAAAGATTACATAGTAAGGGTGATGTGATGGTGGTAGTCTATACGTGAAGATGAAAGTTCAAGTGGGAGAGGAAGTCAATCTTGTCATCGTCATACACAGTCTGTTTCTATTAGATATATATGTATAAGCTTTCCTATCTGAGGACAAAAAAAGTCAAGGAAAAACCAGAGTATCACAGATACAAAAGGATTACTGTCATTATTACCGAGGCTATCTCTAGACGTTGACTTAGAACGAGCCAATCTGGACGCCGGCTTGGAGGAGGTTGGTGACTTTGCAGTGGTGTACCTGGTCCTTGCCCGGTCCACGGCGGCCAGATTCACCTCGCTGCTTGACCGCTTGCCGAGAGTGACGGGACCATCTGTTAAAGAGTGCGTGAGGGAGAAGGAGAGCAGTGTGCGAAAAGAGAATGCTGGTGTTAGCGTTGAAGAGATTGGTGTAGCAAAATGCAAGCTTTTATCAATTCCTCAATTCTGCAAGATACTTGCCATTATTATTATTATGATTGTTGTTTTTTAATAAAACCTACTATTTATTGATTAAATCTTGTTTGGTTAATGAGCTATATGAGTTCATGGATCTCCTGTACTTTTGAACATTGAATTATCTATTGAATTATATTTCTTTATTCGTAAGAGGGAGGCGGTAACTTCTAATACTTTTATGTTTCCTTCACTTTTCAAGTCTAGTTAGAACTTCTCCCGCCAATGTGGGTATTTAACGGCTGGCGATTATAGCAACTTTAAAGTTTGACAAAATATAACAATTTTAGTCTCCTTTCAGAATTGATTCAGTGTCAGGAAAGCATTACAATTTTCAATTAATAATAAGTTTAAGATGAACACTAAATATTATCGGACTCTGCAAGATTCACAATTAATTTCAGCTCTTTACGATCACAAGACCCTCAGCATCTAAGGCACTGGCTATCAGGTGTACACTAGAAAGTGTACAATGTTTAACAATTTGAAAGAGTAGCCAATGTTAACAGGCTGCAGCACATAGGCTTGAATGTTGAAATGTCTGACTAAACCAACCTACCTAATAGAGCATAGGTTGTTATCATGGTAATAAATAACTCATCAGCAGAACATTTCCGGGGCAACACGGTTACATTAATGAGAATGATATGAAAAACCGGTCAATAAGATCAATATTGTACAAATACAACATTTTATATCTAGGACACCAAACACTCGATGGTTACTATGTCTTCCTGGTGCATCGTTGGGTGCATTGTGATAATTATTTCTATCATACGTTGAGATTGAGAAAGAAGGGATTGTTAAAAGTTCTGATAACGGCAGTTTAAGAATATTTGTCTGTTTGTGCTTGTTTTGTTAGTTTTTTAGTAGTCAAAGACGGTTAATTCACTTCCTTCTGAGTATTTTTTTATAAAATGGTACAAAAAGAGATTTGTGGAGGATATAGATAAATGAATGTTTTTCATGTTAAGCTTTTATGAATGTAATTTTAAGCATCAACTATTTATAGATGTATTTTGATACAATTTCTGAAGCAAGTGTGTTGCAAAAAGAGAAAGAGCAGAAGGCTGAGGCATTGGGGGTGGTGGAGGGGTACAAAGGAGCAATTTTTTATGGAGCTGCATTGAACCTTACAATGTCCTACACAAGACCCAGCTCAAATACAAGCATTGTTTTCTCTTCGCACAGCCTTCAAATCCCACAGTGTAACTTTACCAATCTGAGCCATTTTTTGGCAGTATATTAACACATTTTCCTCTACAAATAAACAATTTTTGGGACTGGAACAGCCTTACAAGTTATTTTCCTACAAGGCCTTTTCTGCTATCCCAAAAACTTGCCAACATAAATTTATTTTCATGCCTGATGTCTGTGGTCGTAGCTTTCTGTCATGGGTGAGCAGCAGATTGCAATGAGCATGGTTGATTGCTTCTTGGGAATTCCTTAGCGATGGAGTATAGTTAAGGCGGGTGAAGGAATAAATTGCAACGTATGGCTTACCTATTTCGGTTGTGGTTCTTGACTTTGCTGTAGTTGATCTCTTTGGCATTGACATTCTACTGCTACCACTACTGTTAAACAGAAGAGAGAGAAATTGAATAAATGTCCCCCAAACTGACTTCATATGTACAACTGTCAAACTTTTACACTCACACATACAGGTGTGCTTTACATTCAGACAAAGGACCCTTTTGTTTTTTTCCATTGTTTGAATTCCATGTGCCCTAAACTTACCAATACTCCTCAACAGTAGTTTAATGAGGACGTGGTGATTCTTTTCAAATGATGTCTGAGGTCCTGGAATTTTTTCAAGTCCTCAGTCAAAATACAAAACAGGTCTACACATACACACACAGATCTGATCTAACCAATGACTCAAATTATATAAAAGTGGTCAAAAAAGTTTATATTGTGGAACAAAAATATAAAGAAAAGGAAAATCATCGGAATTTGAATTACTAATCATAACAACGAAATTTGTGTTAATTGTTATTTACCAACACTACCTTAAAGTCATAGTATGCCATTCATCTTTGATTATTCCAGAGTACGAAACACTTTCCGATAATCTAAAAATATATCACATTGACACAGATTAAACGAACAATTGCAAAGAATGCATTCATTTCAAGTCTTATGTTACAGACACGTGTTGCTTTCTCTCAAAAGGATTCTTAGTTTTGCCTTCACCTGCTCGATCATACTCACCTTAAGTTTTCGTGAGACCCAGCGCCTGATAGTTTACGATACGATCTATTTGAGTCCAGTGAGCTGGTACTGGAAGCGCCACTTAGCTCACCATTCAACATCTTCTGTTTGCTTGGTTCTAAAATATTAAACAGCTTGTCAGCTTGTGACTTAAAATTCTCTGAAAATTTCCAAAATGCTCTGTTGGTAAA
>KN882452.1:172318-190675 GCA_000934455.1 Apostichopus parvimensis | reverse complement strand
TTCAATTATTTCCCATAATAGCATCAAGAGCAACATCCAAACCAACAATTACACGAGAGTTCTACGTGACACCTCTCGATTGTTTATTAAATTGATCTTTAGACGACAACAAGTGTCTGCCAGTATGCCGGGAGACTCGAGGCCCCCCTCCAATCAAACTTTGGTAAAGAACCCCCAAAACATGACCGCCCTGTCTACCTCCTCTCTTTCTCTCTTCGAAACATGATGAGCTGCAAACAATCTCAAAATACTGGTAAACTATAGCCTCTGTGAAATATAACATAAACAACCTCACCCCTCCCCTCCGCACCCCCTTACCGACACCATCCTACCCATTCCGAGACCAACTGATTGCATTTAAGCATGGTTATACTATTATGCTCGCTTTATGCGCCTTTCCAGAATTAGAGAGGTGCAACTACCGGTATTAGGTCCAAGGAATAAATAGCTGTGCTGGTACACGAAGCTACGTATGTTTCATTGTTGGTACTGCAGAGGCGTAGAGATACCATTGGACCTTCAACTATATATTTATTCCTAATAAATTAACGTCTTATTTAGTTCATGTTTGATATACACGTGGTTGGATATAATGGGTGACATGCACACCCCCTCCCCCTCCCTCCTCCTACACACACACGACTCCTGTCTGTCTCATCATTATTTTTCAGCCCCCCCCCCCCCTTCTGCGACGATAATCCAAGGTTCAGTGAACCATTTGTTAGTGAGTTAGTTAGTTTGGTATAAAGACCTAACAAAATATTGTCTTAGTATACTTTTAGCCCGTTGCTACTAAACTTTACCCGTTGCTATGTTTCGCGAAATCGAAACGAGCACACCTGCAGGTAAACCGGAACTATAATTTCGGAGAAAACAGGAAAATTGATATGTTAGTTTACCGGTATATCGCTAAATCGTTGTTAAAAAAAATCCCTCTCAAAAAATCCCTCTCTGAACAAAATAACTACATGGACTTTGCAGACATAATAAAATGTTCCACTTATGTCTTCTAACGAGATGAGGACGAATACATTGATTGGTCAATGTGAACTTGTCCTTTGGAAACCAACTAATCACACCAAGCATTCCAACTGATGACCCCCCCCCCCCCGCCCCCACACCTCGTTCCTCCTCTTTTTCAAAGGCGATAAGGTTTATGTTGAATAAAAATTCATGCATAATCTGTAGTCATCTAGACGGCAACGGAGACGAGAGCCAGGTCATTTTGTCTTCATTGATAAGTATAGTATGAAAATATGAATATGTTATTAATAATTCTATATTTGCCCAGGCTCCCTAACTGAGCTGAGCCTGGGGCTGTAGGTGATCGATGTTTGAATGACGTGCCCCAACGATCAGCTTGGGATGGGGACGAGGGGGATATTTAGGTTTATATTCACACTTTGTGTATCAAATTAAATCAATTATTTTAAAAATAAAACTTTAGCCATTTCTAAGCTGGCTATATGTGAAGATGAGTTTTACATATATTCTTAGCTCACCTTCTATTTATTCAAATGAAAGGTGTACCGAGCAGACAGGTAACCTTACATTGATGTCAACGGGGCGTAAGACCTCTCCAAGTCAAGGAAGTAAACTTATGTTATTTATAGTTTACTAAAATATTCTCGATAATTTGTACATACACCTCACGGAGAGTGGTACGCTATTAATAGATACCTATTTCGGATATATCGGAAATATAAAAGATCATTTATACTTTTGTAAAATACAAAGCTCTTTTCTGTGTCCAATACATTCCAGCGATTCTTCACGTGTTACTATACGTTACTTATACGTGAGCAGGGTAAGGGGCTGGACGGACAGAGATGTTAGACATGATAATATCCTTAAGCAGGGCGAGGGCTGGACGGAGATGTTAGACGTCACTATATCCTAAAAGAGGCGGGACGGACGGAGATGTTAGACGTCACTATATCCTAAAATAGGGTGAGAGGCGGGACGGACGGAGATGTTAGACGTCACTATATCCTAAAATAGGGTGAGAGGCGGGACGGACGGATATGTTAGACGTCACTAGATCCTAAAATAGGGTGAGAGGCGGGACGGACGGAGATGTTAGACGTCACTATATCCTAAAATAGGGTGAGAGGCGGGACGGACGGAGATGTTAGACGTCACTATATCCTAAAGCAGGGCGAGGGCTGGACGGACGGAGATGTTAGACGTCACTATATCCTTAAGCAGGGCGAAGGCTGGACGGACGGAGATGTTAGACGTCACTATATCCTAAAGCAGGGCGAGGGCTGGACGGACGGAGATGTTAGACGTGATAATATCCTAAAGCAGGGCGAAGGCGGGACGGACGGAGATGTTAGACGTCACTATATCCTAAAGCAGGGCAAGAGACTGGACGGGCGGAGATGTAAGACGTGATTATATCCTAAAAAAATAGAACGAGAGTCGAGACTCAAACGGGTTCGGTGATTGGAGATATGTTCCAGACACCGGAAAATAAATCTATTTTTCGTTTTCAGACTTACAGACGACGGAAGCTCGATTAGGTTATTTTCTAACATCTGGTTCAAGTTAGATTTCATGCATCCTGAACATCGATTCTGAGTAAGGGTGGGGGGGGGGTGGCGTCGTGGGTCAGTCCTCCTCATTAGTGATGGGCCTAATAGTGTGCCGACCGCTCGCATAGCGCATATCTGTCAATGAATGAACAAAAAAATAAGGATAAAAACTCCACACCTGCACAGAAAAGCGAGAAAGACGGTGAAGCTATTTTTAATGCTATGTTCGGTTTACTTCTCAAATTTGTTTTCGAGACAGTACTTTAAACAAAGCGGATGGAATAACAATTTTACCTCAACACATCGGTCAACTACGATTTGTATATTTATGGAACAATTATATACCGGGGCACTGTTTGTTTGTGTACACAACTTACATCATGTGAGCTGTATAACAAGGATACAAGGAACATGCATGCTTATTATAATATAACGTGAAATAATGAATATTTTACTTACTTGCCAACGCAGTAAACATGGATCGAGGCAACGTATATAGCAGGGGCGTATCCAGGATTTTCTGACCCGGGGCCGGGGGGGGGGGCGAATTACTATCTATGCGGAGCGCCACCATCGGTTGGCGCGCAGCGTACCAGAAAATTTCTGGTTTTGATACCCCCCAGATCACCGGAAATGGCCCTCCTTGGGCTTGAAAATGACCAACTAGATGTACACTTTTTGCCTGAGAATCAATTATTTCCCAATATTTTTTCCCCATCCATAACCTTTTTGAAGATTGTCACCCGTCACAAATCATGTTCGACCTCATCGCATGTCCTGTGGATCATTGCTTTTGTAGGTGACTCTACGTCGCGGCCCACAATACTCGTCAGCCCCACTTTTCAAGGTTTTAAGCCCATTATTTGTTCAGAATTTGAAAATTCACAATTCTCGTGAATAAACTCACTTCAAAACATACCCATAATGTTGCACAAAATTTCATCTATGGACAACCAATATAGAAAACCTCCTTCAACCCCTAACAGACCGGTCAAAATTGCACGAGTAGAGGGAAGTATGATGAAGAATGTTGGTCAGAAAATTTTCAAAAAACCAGACACAGTTAATTTATTGGTGTACAAATATTTAAACCTCTTATAACGGCTATTATAAAACTTCGTTGAATGAAATGAAAAATAGCAGATATTTCCGAAACCGACACTACACACATGCTTTTTCATGCATTTTCTCCAAGACATTTCGTTCTTTACATTAGCATCCCGCGGTATACTGCGCAACTTTCAGTGACCGTACGGTACACGATGGCCTTCGGATGTAATAACCGATGATTGCTTACATGATATTGACTTTAACATGTTGAACGCGCGCGGAGCGCACGAAAATTTTGGTTATTTTTTTCGGGCAAGTCGTTACAGCCCCCAAATCAAATTGGGCTCCTACTAAATTGGGCATGACTACACACATAGACAGTTTTGAGGCTGTTCATCCTGGAACGCCATTTTCATGCTCACTGATATGATGTGATATCTGCTGTTTGCTTTACAAATTCGAACAGGCGCGTAGCGAGGAATTTGCCAAGGGAGGTGCAAAGCCTGTATAGGCAAACTATCTAAGCGTAGCGCCACCATATGTTGGCGCGAAGCGTACAAGAACATTTTGGCCGAAAATGCCTCCAAAATCGCTGGAATGGCACTACCCCGGACTATTTGTTGGCACGAAGCGTACAAGCAAATTTTGGCCGAAAATGCCTCCAAGATCGCTGGAAATGACACTTCCCAGGCGATGTATGTCGCATCTAAGCATTTTCTATTTTGAAATTACTAGCGATATCATAATAAAAAAAATATGCTCAAGGGTGGGGGGGGGGGCGGTCGCCCCTCCCGAAATGCGTCATGTTCCCCGACGACACGATCGAGTTCGAGACCAGCCACAGTTGGTTTCATAGCAGGTTTCATATACACACACGCGCATTATGATAGACCATATATAGTATATATATAGATACATTAGTGAGAAAGGAAAAAGGGAAACGTCAAAAATGGAGTTGTCGGTGTAAGGGTAGGGTGAGGCACACGCCCCTTCCGAAATCCTCGATCCGTCGCTGGCTACCCTGTGTATATAATAGGGATCAGCGCTGTAATGATGTCACTGTTCCTCATTCTCGTCCCGGTGTCTTGGCGTTTTTCTTCTCCTCCCTCCTTTCTCCTTTTTCTCTCTTTCTTCTTTTTCTTTTCCCTTCCTCTCCTCCTCCTCTTCTTTTCCCCTCTTTTTTCCCTTTTTGCTTCTCTTTTTTCTCTCTCCTCTTTTTCTTACCCGGGGTGCGCGCGCCCCCAACACCCCCCCCCCCCTGGATACGCGCCTGTTTAGGGTTGAAACTATCACAGAAATTGTAAACCTGCAGCTTCGCATTCCATTATAGAGGTGGACCCTATTGGAACCAACATACGGGGCTGGATATAGATAT
Source organism: Apostichopus parvimensis (assembly GCA_000934455.1). Taxonomy (NCBI): domain Eukaryota; kingdom Metazoa; phylum Echinodermata; class Holothuroidea; order Aspidochirotida; family Stichopodidae; genus Apostichopus; species Apostichopus parvimensis. The sequence continues at coordinate 185,713 of KN882452.1, read as the reverse complement.
GTTGTAAATGCACACAATTGGTAAACCTGCAGCTTCGTATCCGGTGTATCCAAGGAGACATCCCGGGTCCCGCGTAACGTTTCTGAAGTTTGTTTCGCACAAAAAGATCAGCCTTATGTAGAATAGAGAGAGGTATATGTTAAAACTGCTTGCTATATACGCCCATGCATCTCCCTGGTTCCATTCGAGAAATCCGACACTGCATTCTACCCTATTGTTCGTCTTTGCTCTTTCTTAATTATATGATTTCTTTGAGATAAATTTCACTTCTTTTTGCGAAGCACTAGTACGGGAATTGTATAGTTGTGACACTGAAATTAAGGCCTTATTGTCATTGATAATAATCAAACTCCCATTGATAGCTTTATTTGTAAGTAACTCTACAATACACTGTACAGATCTGATCAATCAGTTTAAGTAACAAATTAATTTAAATAATTATTTAATCAATCAAGTGAAACCATTAAACACAATAATAAGGCTCGTCTTTCAATGATTGTAAACATTCTCCGATTACATACAGAAAATATTAAATGTTAAAATGTTACATCTTGTGATTTTTGTTCATCTGAAAAATTGTATGTACTAAAATTTAAAAATATGGAGATTTTTGTAGAACTGTCAATGTTCTTTCATCATCGATATAGAATTTTGGGGATGAACAAGGAACTAAATCCTACATAACGAATGGATGATATTTTTTCTATTTTCAAATATTCTTTTCAATGTCGTGGGCAACGATCGGAATAATATTTGTTCTTAAGTTTGACCTACACGTGACATATGTTTTTATCTAATACATGTTAAATAAACCTCATAAAAGTTCATCCTGGTTTCCACGAAGATTTAGTTTCAAAAAACACAGAACAAAAATTGGGACATTTAGCCTACAGCGGGCCTTCGCATGCATGTTTATCTATATATCTCCGATGGACCATTTCCCGTGTTTACAAGAGAGTAATCCTGTTTGAAAGTGACTTTCACTCGGACAACTTACTGGCAGAGCGATTCCATGGACGCAACGTAACACAAAGAATATATGAAAATGTGTAGATATGGAAGATGTTCTTACAAACGGCATGCAGCATTATGTTCCCTACAATATTATCAAAACAAAATGGAATCTTGACGAAACCTATGTTAATTGATCAAATTAAAACGCATTTTTTGTTTATACGATGCTTTACGATTCCGTTCGAAAACTGACAAATTGTTCGTTCCAAAAGGTTGGTTACATTCAGTATTAATGGCATGCATGCAACTGGAGAGAAGACACAGACCGAACCATCATCATTGTTGGCCTTTGTGGTAGAGATACGATAAACAACTTTCCTAAACAGCTATGAAACAGCTTCGAAACCCCAAACAGCTACGAATAGTTTATATTCAATTTGGGAGATAAGTTAAAGTTAAACAGTTTAATCTTCATACGTACCGAACACTTGAATAGTTTAAATATGACATTGGTCCACATGTGCTTGAAATTTTAAAGAGCCCGATTGCTTTCTTAATTTGCAACGCTTATTGTATGTATTGGAGGTTTTATTGGAGGTTTTGCTTGTTTTCGAAGTTAGTATACATAGTGTTGGCATTGGAGTGAAGTTTTAATCAACTCTATTTACACTCACGTTGAACTAAAATGAAAAGGAAAGCAGAGGGAAATTACATGCTATCATGTCTTTGACAATGGCGGCACAAACCAAGACAGTCTAGGGGAAGGGGTGCAACTAGGGGCAATGCATATATTTTTTTTTGGGGGGGGGGGATATAACACTGATATTGGGGAGGGGTCTATGGGGAGGGGTTTCGTCTCTCCTTTTGGGAGTAAAGTGACTTAGACGCAAAATGGTGCTATCATTTGACGATTTTTCACATAAATAAATTTGCATTTGAAGCTGTTTCTATTACAAACGATTAGCCTTGGAACAACTGAGGGGGGGGGGTGGGGCAAATATGCGGGGGAAATTGCCCCTCATGCCCCCCCCCCCGTAGCGCCGGTACTGTGCTTTGGTGCACGCACCTTATGGCATCATATATTTACAAAATAGCAGCCCCTGACAAGGCATTTAAACCCATATCTCTAATAAACGCGGAAGATTTCCCTTATAGATATTGGGGAAATTGTTCGTAACGCAGAGATCTGATATAAAGTAAAGACTTACCTCTTGTACCCTTAAAACAAATGTTTCTTATCATGTGAAATGAACTTGCAACCGATTGAGGTACCAGACCGCCATAGTATATTTAGGGGTGGGGTGAGATGTGGTGGGGAGGCTGGGGGGCGGTCGCTGAGTGAAACAAACCAAACCAAACGTTAGCCTAAGTTTAGCGGCAGGGTCATAAATTGTCAATGAAGTTAAATGGTTCGTACCTATCTCGACATAAAGAAATAAGTCTAATCTACAGTGTTATGCAAGGCTGTGCGACGAAGAGCAGTTTGTTGATCTTGGATGGAAAATTCCTCTTTCCATTAAAACAAACATATTGTCAAACTGGGATACGTGTGATAAATTGCAAAGGGGGGGGGGGGGAGTACCATATTGTAAAGTATTAAACATACAGATGACATCACATTACTCCGAGTCACTATAAGTGACCTATTTGACTTCATAAATATTGGACCGGTATATCATGTACTGTATATGAACCAAAGTGACTAAACAAGAAATAAGAAAGAAATATACACGGACCATAAATCAATTTAAGTATCTTACCAAAAATATTTACCATAGAAAACCATGACTCATGAGGAATTTGAAAAAAAAAAACATTTGGGGGACGTCGCCGTGATTTCAGTGGAGAGGCCGGGATGTAGTTCTTCTTGTGACATGTTTTAGGAATGTGCTCAAAACCATTATGTAAGGACGTCATAAGCCCGGCGGAATTGTATTCCAAGCTCATTGCTCCCACCCCCCAAAACAACAAATGACGATGGAGGTGGTGCTTTTTGTGGTGGTGGTATGGTGGGGGGGGGGCGGGGGTTCCCGCCCCAATAATAAGGACGCAACTGCTATTAAGGGTTCATCGAGTCATTTCTCTTTCGGTTTTAAATAGTCTGCTTCGCCTTCACATGCGTAATTGTAGCCTGCAGATTCCCCCCCCCCCCACACTCCTCCACATGCCCCTCCTCAACTGTATTCACCAACAACTTCAATAAAGGAGGGAACCGCAGTACCGGTACATCACAGCATTGGTTTATAATTTCAAGGAACTTAACACCGCGACGTCATGGTCACTCAAAGTGATCTCCACCCCAAAAACAAAGATGGTGGACTTGGTTGAAGATCATTCTTCCACTGATTACTCCTGCGTGGTGAGCTATCTTGTTTACTTAAGTATCATCGAAAATGAGAATCTGCAGAACAGTAATTACTCTTAATTTCATATTATTTACTGCGAAGGCCGCGTAGACTGGTCTACCATGCATCATACCAGCTCAAACCCGTTGGGCATATTGGTTCTGAGGCGCCGTCCGGTTGAGGTAACGAATGCACCGTTTTCCCGTTGGTCGAGGAAAATGCTAGTTTCGTCCGATGCGCTAAATGCAACGTTTCTTAATTCGGGGCCCCAGCCCCTCCGGTAGCACTTTATATATAGCAGGTCGCCCCTGGATTGAGGAAAATATAATCTACAGATATTTACCTATCTATATATAGCGAGAAAGCCACAAATTCCAATTAGTTAAGACATTATTAGTTTTTATTTTCCATAAGTCATGTAGAGAATTCCCATGAGTGTTGTATTGGATGTTGACAATAGAATGTATAACAATAGATTTCATGACCTTTACACTCAGCACTGGTGGGACTGTCTGTCTTTGATTACACAAGGCCAAGACCTGTCGCCCGTCATAAAAAAAATGAGGGTTATTTTAGCATTTCCAATCATCTTCAGGGTGCAAAACAACCATGTAATGGATACCGTAAAACAAAACAGTGGAACGAACAGATTAACTAAGCGAACAAGAAAAGAAAGAAGATAAAGATCAAAGGTAAAGGAGGGGTTGATCCTGGGATCGTTGATGCTGACGCTTAGGTATAGGGTGGTCGTTGGGTCTCTCCCCCCCCCCCCCAAAAAAAGAGAAATTTAACTCAACTTTTTGACGTCATATATGGGGTATTCTGAGGCATATATTTAGACTTACTTATGAATAAGGTCTGTGATTAGTTTCAAATGCAAAGTTTTGCAAAGGCTATAGGCCTACATTTTTGCGTGAGACAGGGGGAAGGGAGAGGGGGGGGGGGGGGGGAATGGAGGAGTCTGAAGGGGCTCACCATGGGCTTGTATAGATTTGCCATATGCCATATGCTACAACTTCATCAATTCCTTTGCGCAACTCCCAGGGCAATACGCGGGATGCTTGTCATGTCTTAACATGGCTTATCATTTCATCTTAAAGCCTATGCATTTACCACAGGGCACATTTATCCACTGCGATAACTAATTGCTATTGCTGGGGTTCAAGCGGTACTTAACAGACAGAATTGTTTCCTCTTGAAGTCTTAAAGTTGCTTTGCAAAAAAATATTATCCCAACCGGACTTGGGTGGGAAGGGGGGGGGGTCGAAGATACACAATTCGGAAAGTTCGAGTCCACATAACAAATTGAAAATGCGCGGTAAATGCTACACCAAAACACTTCTTCAATAGCTCTCCTTTTCACCGTAATAATTTCCATTGAAAGAACGTTGATCACTTCCGTTCTAGCGACATTACAAAGGGAATACATTTCTACTTTTCATTGATATAACCATGGAGGTAAAAACCTCCATGATATAACACTGATGAGCATTCATCAATTCTGTCAATCGGGATCTGATAACAATCAGCCTTGTAAGAAAAACATCGGATTGATCATCTCCAATTGGCAAGAGATTTACGCTGCATTGTGTGTAAATCTCCATACATGCTGCACAATACTGTGTTATATACTGGAATACCGTACATAACAAACATCATGAAATGAGGTCCATTCGAAGCCTTTTCTTTGCATTTTTGCAAAATTATGTTGCCAAGTGCATCATTACCAGATAATTCTAGTAGTAGTTATATTTTGAATCATAAATAGAAGAAAAAGAAAGGAAAGTCCATTTTCATTAATAGGGGAGGTGTATGTAAAATATACATAAAAGTAAGTAATCATATTGATTAACGGTGTTACAACAAAATTAAAATTATAATAGCAATAGCTATAGATAGTTTTAATCCTGATTGCTTCTGTTTTCATTCAGTTTTACTCAATAACAAAATAAAATTATTCATGCGCTGCGTTTTGTGAGCCCGCCTCAAAATCGAACAGCCATCCGTACGCATCCACAGAAAATTCGGTTTAGCCCTTTGCGTCATAGCCTACCTGCTCACATTGGTTGTATTTATTGAGGCATTTTAGTGTACATTTTAGGGAGAAAGGAATTGATATGGCTGGAGCACTAAAGAAAGATAAGATTCATGAGAACAACAACTACTTACTTGACCTGAAATCGCACTAGTAATAATGAAATTAAGTATTTTAGGTTAGCGAATGAAATTTGTGGGATGCAAATACCTGTTCGATACAGGAGGCAAAAACCTATAGTGAAATGACGACCTTCCTTACTGGTTTCGAACACCGGCCTAGGCATACTCAGCCTCCCTCAAAAATACGGCAAACTTAAGCTAGAGGTCTCTCTTCATCAATCCAATCACAGCTCTCTAGATATACAATGCGCGGTTTTAAAGTTCAGAGACAGCATCATATACTCTATGATATAGCCACTTCCCTAGCGTAGAAACCAAGCAGATATTAACGTATTCTGGACATTCCAAAATGAATGACCATTTGAATGAAAATTATCTTAGCCCCAGACGGCGACGATATCTTTCCGTACATGACTTAGTGATGATGTGACCTGTCACCGCGTCCACTTTTTGGTGCGTTAAATTAACTTACTTCACATGAAGTAATTACTTATTCTCTTCGAGAAAATACTTTCCACAAGTAGCATGTTGAATCAGTTGCGTTGTTGAAATTAATATACGCTATAGAAATTCAGATGAGCCATATCATTAAAGGAAAATAAACTCGATATTAGAACTCAAAATACAGCCTTTCCTCTTGATAAACCTAGCTCGCACTGTACAAAAGAGTGTCAGTTTGTCATTCATAACAGTCACAGTTTTGCGCAAGCGCAGTAACAGTTAATTTTAAATTCAACAATACTGAGCAGTTCCAAGTCGCAAGAACGAAATCACATACATAACGATTTCTTAATTTACGGACCCCACCTTCGCCAAAATGGCTGCTCCTTTACTAAAAGTAGGAATGAATGTCGACATTCAAAGAAGTGATGGTAAGTTTCTAGATGTTTTGGTGTTTAAGATTTCTGCATTCGTTGTTCGTGTCGTTACGGCCCTGCCCTTCCATGGTAACATATATCCTAACGTTGTTTATTGTATAGCCTATCCACAGTAAACTATGCCTACAGCCTACAGGCCTAATTATCATTTCTTCTGAAACAAATGACTAGGCTATATGGCCTAAACAAATACGAGGTAATGTTATCATTAAACGAAAGAGATCGTGTTAAAACTTTGCGCAGATACTTCAATCAAAATCCGGCGATATGCAAACAAATTACGATTGCAGTAGGACTCAACTGCATTCTAGGCTGGCATTTGTCTCACAATTGATGCTAGTACTAGTAGTAGCATGGTGGGCTCATAATTGACGCACTTAAGGATTTGATCAACGATGTCTATCAAGGAAAAATCCAAATCACTCAACTGTATGTGTTTTTCATATGTGTATTTCCTCAGAAATGTTATGATCTCAAAATATTTAAGGTTCTGTGCTTATGCACAGTACAATTGAGCAGAATTTGACCACAAAATGTTTGCTGTGTCAAGTTCTTTCATACCCCTAAATTGACACATTCGTCGATAACCTAACTGTAGTGTAGGACGTAGTATACATCGATTGACTTTAGATGCTGTTTGCTATGCTCTGAGCCTCTAAGCTCAGACAGGTCAGGTCCCAGAGAGTAGTGTTATCATATTGAGGTAATGTTGGTTATTTTTAGGGTGTAAGATTTCCAAATGCCCAAAAAACGTGCAAAACTGGGGGGAGGGTGTTAAAAGCTTAAAACATACCACAATTTGGCTAGCAAATAGCTGAAATGGATTCATGCTCATAAAATTTGTAATTCTGCTTAACTGCAGAAAGTTTAGGTGGCCTGCTGTATTGTTGCTAGTAATAATTGAAGGTGCATCAATTACGGGGGTGCGTCAATTATGAAGCCTTTACTATACTACTAGTCAGGTAACTAATCATACTGTGCCTAACTTTGGTAAGGCTGGGTCTAGGCTTAGTTAATTTTAGAGTTGTCATGAGTTCAGTGAGTCAACCATGGCTCGTGAGTTACCTCCTTGTGGTCAAAGTAAATTTCATTATGCATTCCATTAATATGAACATGAAGTTGCCGATAGGCTAGACTAAATTCTAACTGAGTCTAGGCTTAAGTCTTAACATTAGACTGCTGTAATCAGTGGCCTACAATTTGTACAAACAACACTGATGGTTTGGTTGGAATCATTACTTCTTGGATCTCTGCAAATGGGCCAAAATTTGGGCAAAAAAGTACATTGTCATGATCGTGTGATTATTAAGCTACACATTAGTACTAACAAAGATTGTATAGACAATTGAGAGATTAATTGCATAAGTCTTAGGAAGCTTTAAGTCTAAACTTCTAATTCAACCTCAGACTAATTCCCAACCTCCCTCACATCTCAATTACAAGAATATCTGTAGGCTTGCTAGAAATAGTGTCAATCCTGCATTTGAACAATATTCCTTTGCTAAATAGTGAAACACTCTTCAGCGCAAAAACCAAATTGACTATAGCCAGTTTTATATGCATGTGCTGTGCTGCCCAAATTTGCTGTGTGTAAACAACCCATAGGAAGAAAACACACCTCAGGCTCTGTCACTCTGTGATTTGCTATTCAAAAATCACAGACAAACAGTCTTTGAGTTCTGGTGAATGAAGGCTTGTTTGGTATTATTAGTTATTACTATTTTTTTGTTGTATATTATTATACAACTAGACCATTTAAAATCTCAAGATAAAATATATTTGAATGAATAATTGCAGTTTACCAATTTGCTGTTAAAATGTTTTGCATATAAAGGGTTTGCATTAAGTCTTGGCATTTTGTTCTTTGCTATGTTTATATTTGGTTGCAAAGTTTATATCCAATACGCAGCTACTGTACTTAGGCACATGTATCTGTAGTCCTTATTTGTCTAGGCTATATCATTGGTCTGTACAGGCACAGTAATACAGTAATTATCCCTAGCATGAAGGTTCACAAATGGAAAATAAACTTCAATAAGTAGATTGTGCATCTGAATGCCTTTCAAAATAGTATACAATATTAGGATCGTTGCAACTCTCTTCGGCCAGCACAATTTATCTTTATCAATCAAGCATCGTATACTAAGTCGGTTTTCGTTCAACATTCTTCCAATTTAGAACTTTAAGTGCATTGAGTAAACTGTTGTGTACCTTTACTATTTGAATTGTATTCCTATAGGCCTATTGTATGCATTGTATACATGTATACTGTACAGTATTACTGAAAAGGAACGCATTTGCATTATCTCCAGAATTTTGCTTAGATTTTTAATATTGTACAAGCAATCATGCCTTATTAGTTCTTTCCCTTTACTAGCTACATCATGGACTATTGACTTTGATTGAAGACAGTCACTTACTATAAATGTTGCAAAGTAGTTGCATATATAGTTTTAAATACTTCCAAAGTTCCAATGCGTGAGCATTTATGTTATGGCTAAGAATAGTTTGTGTACAGTTGTATATTCACAAATGCACATGTATTTGAATGTGAAGAATTCTCTGAAGGATGGGTGAATTTCACTACTAAAAATGTAATTAGACTGAGGATAGAACCCAAGCATTTTGAGTGTGCCATTGCCCTACAACAGTCTTACTGTACAAGTGACTCTGATATACTGTATGCTACACTGCATGTGTCTAGGTACTCAATTGCTCACTAGAACATTACTTCCATATAAGATGATAACATATATACAGTAGATATGAAGATTTGTTTCCTCAGGACTTACTTTGTTGTCATGAATGCAAGCTGAGGCAGCAATGACAGAAAACTCACGATGTCTTTTTTGTTATCCTCTTTATTGCAGTTAGGAAATTAGGATTTGCAGTATCTCCTTTTCCAAACATCAAAGTGTTGGTTCATTACAAGCTGTTTTGGTTAAAAACATCAATTTACTGTTCAAGCACATTTAACAGGCTTTCAATATTTGTAATTTTTAAAACAGACAAATATTGTACAGGCCAATACTTGACCCCATAGTAAATGGTCCAGTGGAGGGCCACAAAAACTAATGTCATGATAGCTGCAGTATGTAGGTATGTTGTTTCTTAGATGGTTAGACTCCAACAGGGATAGACAAAACTTAGGCTACTGTACATACTACTGCACAGTAGGCTTCACCTTAGTTAGGCGGACCTGGTATAGTCTATTAAACTGTATATATGTCAAGAAATTGCATCCAGATTGACCAGGATCATTTGGGCTGCAGTAGAGGTGCTGGTAAAGGTCTCTGTCTTTTTTTAACTTCAAGTAGTTATTCCTTTGTTCCACTGTTCATGCCGAAAAAAGTGTATATATTCTGCTTGATATAGTGTTTTCTCTCACAAAATAAACTTCACAGGATGTAAATGGCATGTCACAGAAATCACCGTCAATGTACGCATGTTTTGTACAAGACATTAATTTTCAACTGAAATTATTTTCAATATTATTGCCAAGTACCAAAATCCCACAGCATCACAAAATGTAGTAGTACGTAGGTGCTGTATTCTGCAGTACTAGCAAGCAAGAATTGTTTAGTAATGTACAGTATAAAGCATGCATGGTGCTTCTTAGTTTGGACTTGTCTTTCAGATAGTTTCTGTGGTCACATTTATCTGAAAGATATGTGCAATTATACAGTACCGACTGTACCAGTATACTACGGCACTACGGCTACTAAATTACTTCAAGCTGCTCTGTATGTTATAAGCCTACAGTAGTTGTAATGATCATGTTGGGGCTAGTCCCAATTTGTAGCTGCTATAAGAACAGTACTACTGTGCCACTACTGGTGCATGCATGTTATTTATAGTTCTTCAGTATAAATACATGTACAGTTCACAAAGTTTTATTCTATGGATGTTTGTAATTTTGCAGGTCGGGTACATTCAGCTTGTGTCAGTGGAATCAACATGGATACAGATGTGGTCACCGTTGAATGGTTTGAAAAGGGAGACACAAAAGGCAAAGAGGTAAGTTTTGAGGTTTTTGCTTTAACAAAGGTTTGTTGCTTTAACAAAACATAACACTGGTCAGTGTTATCATGTGGTTTGGTTCTACACGTTCTACTGGGTGTACTACTGTAGGCCCAAAGGCTACACTATGTAATATACTGTTGGCCTACTATCTACAGATAAAAGAGGAGGTACAGTACTTAGTTACTGTATTAAGCCAACATGCATCTATACAGTATTAGTCATTTCATCAAACAGAGATTCACACATCCTGATAAAAACACTTGTGTCAAACAAAAATATTTCACATATATGTACTGTACAGTAGGGTGTCCTGGAAATTATTGTACATAAAAAGTTCATGCCCTGAGTATGCCAGTTAAATATTCATTCGTAGATTAACTGTACAGTATAACTTATGCACGGAACTGTACTGAATTAATCCATAATAATTTGGCATGTTAATGTTACACTCAGTGACTGAGTGTACAGATGATGATGCTCATGTAACTGATTTGATCTATTATATATTCTCTTTACAACATGTATGTTGTAATTTAAGTTCTCTTATCATATGATTTGTTGTACTTTAAGGTTGATTTATCCCAAATTTATCAACTGAACCCGAACGTGAACCCAGCATTTGCAGAAGAACCACCGCCGCCACAGCCACAGCCCCAAACGACAAAACCAGCCAAGAACAGGATCAGTAGTGCCAGAATACCATTGTCAAATGTACAACATGTACCATCACCAAAAGTCATCAAAGAAGAAAGAGGTTAGTCATACCTTAAAAGTTTAAAGCTTCAAAGGGCGAGGCAGACTTTACTTAAATTGTATCCCATTCCTTGGTTGTTTTTGCATAACTTTACTGTATGAATACTGTTATTTCCAAAGCCAAACCTTGATCATATGATCGAGTCTAGCCGTGATCATTGAAAGCAAAATTAGCAAAGAAAAGAGCTTTAGAAACAGGTGTGGGCTCAATAAAACTTTATAATATTTTCGTCCAGCCTGTGATAAATACTTTCCATTCTTGTATGATTACAAATACATCAGTAAGTACTGTAATAACTTTAGATACATGTCATTCCTGGGTCTGAATTGTTCTCAAACACAGTTTGTTAAAAATGTTAACGGTTTTTTATTTTCTTAAAATTTTTTCAAGGTCTCAGACAATATTTGTTTACTCTTCTAATCCAGCAGTGTCATCTGCAAAATCGAGAAAATCCATCGTTAACCACTCAGAGAATGTAGAAACTCCTCCATCTGGACCAGTTCAGAACTTACAGAAACAAGCACCAACAGGTATGTTACTAAGTAGAAACTAGTGTCTGAGGAGGAACAACATTTTACTCTCTGGATTGCAATTGTTTACCTATCTTCTGGACTTGTTTATTTTGTAGAATTCAGCAATTACCAACGTTCTGTGTAATAATAGAGTTCTACAACAACTGTTATACTACACATCTTTGCATATACTTTACATATTGCTCACCTTGTCAATTTGTGAATACTGTGTATCTCTTTGCTCTTTAAAGACAGAGCTTACAAGCCATAACTATCCGGTATGGAATTGAAAGTGCTAGGCAAGATGGTCAATTTCCTGTAATACTGTGCAATGAATGTCTGTTGTGTACACACTACACAGAAACCATACAGTTGTACTGTGTTCAATCAAAACCAATACAAAAAATGTGAACACTAAATAATTCCCTGAGTCACTGCACACACATAACAGCCAAATTCCTAGCCAATGTCTCGTGAATTCACCTCAGATGTTTTGATTGGTTGTCTTAACATTATTCTTATTAATTCTGTGCCGACAAAAAAAATGGTCTTAAATCTACTTGCTATACTGTATATAGCCATGCTTGATGCATTAAAGAAATTAAGCCTGGCAATCATTTCATTCTGTACTGAAAAAGAATTCCTTAATTGCTTGTTTCACACTGGTTATCAGTGTGTCTGCTGCGAGAGACTTAATGCAGTGCAAGCGATAGAGTTATCTTTGGTTTTATAATTTAATTGCAGAAGCCCATGTAACTTTATTACATTTCAATCTCTGTTCACCCCAGGGGAGTAACAGGAGTCTTAAGAGATCTATAGTCTGGTAGGGACATTATATCTGCAGGGAGTTGGTTTATCTGTGAATGCTAAATATGGTAAAGAGTTTAATGAGTCATTCCCCTCAGTTAATAAAGTTTTATTGCAAGAATTGAACAGTAGGTCCTCAGGCAAATGCATAGTAGAGATACAGTAGGGATACAGGTTGTGTTAAAACATATTAGCCTGATAGAGTTTGTACACTAATTACTGAAACGTTGTAGGAAAACTTTATTTGGACACGTGCCAGGAAACGTCGGTCGTTTATTAAAGTGATGTTTACATTTTATTGAAAGCAGTGTAAATTATCCCTTCTGAGCTGAGACAATCCTAAATCACTAATTTTGCTGCTTAAGAAGATTTAATACCAATTTTGCATTGTAACCTCAGTTGTAACCTCAGTTGTAATGTGCATTGTAATTGTAACATTACTACAAGTACTTCAGTGTTGTGCTGAGTGAACAAAGAAATGTCAAGAAAACATGCTTTGTACAGTATTAATGAAAAAGTTTGTTCTAGCACATAAAATTCATGTGTGATTGAGTAAAATACTTTTGAGGACTATGAAGTCAGTAGTTGTCCTTTTTGAGTCACAAAGAATTGTTACACAATTGATTGTACAGATCAGACTTTGTACAATCAGTTAAATGTCTATGATCTGGTTCACTCTGTAGTTATCCACAAGAACAGCACCAACAGTTGCACTGCTGCACTTTCTGTGTATCCGCAGAGATTTCAGTATCGCATTGCAAACTGCTATGCAAAATGATCAAATTGCTGTGCAAGGTTAAAGATGTGTAGTGCTCAGTGTTTTTTATTATGTACATACAGTAATAGGATTTTTATAACACAAAATTGAGATCCTTCAAAACTGCTACCCAAACTTAGAAGACTAAATTATTCCCTGACATGTGATGGTTTGCAATAATTATTTATATATACTAAGAAATCTGGTT
>KN882452.1:152592-172268 GCA_000934455.1 Apostichopus parvimensis | reverse complement strand
ATGTCTCGTGAATTCACCTCAGATGTTTTGATTGGTTGTCTTAACATTATTCTTATTAATTCTGTGCCGACAAAAAAAATGGTCTTAAATCTACTTGCTATACTGTATATAGCCATGCTTGATGCATTAAAGAAATTAAGCCTGGCAATCATTTCATTCTGTACTGAAAAAGAATTCCTTAATTGCTTGTTTCACACTGGTTATCAGTGTGTCTGCTGCGAGAGACTTAATGCAGTGCAAGCGATAGAGTTATCTTTGGTTTTATAATTTAATTGCAGAAGCCCATGTAACTTTATTACATTTCAATCTCTGTTCACCCCAGGGGAGTAACAGGAGTCTTAAGAGATCTATAGTCTGGTAGGGACATTATATCTGCAGGGAGTTGGTTTATCTGTGAATGCTAAATATGGTAAAGAGTTTAATGAGTCATTCCCCTCAGTTAATAAAGTTTTATTGCAAGAATTGAACAGTAGGTCCTCAGGCAAATGCATAGTAGAGATACAGTAGGGATACAGGTTGTGTTAAAACATATTAGCCTGATAGAGTTTGTACACTAATTACTGAAACGTTGTAGGAAAACTTTATTTGGACACGTGCCAGGAAACGTCGGTCGTTTATTAAAGTGATGTTTACATTTTATTGAAAGCAGTGTAAATTATCCCTTCTGAGCTGAGACAATCCTAAATCACTAATTTTGCTGCTTAAGAAGATTTAATACCAATTTTGCATTGTAACCTCAGTTGTAACCTCAGTTGTAATGTGCATTGTAATTGTAACATTACTACAAGTACTTCAGTGTTGTGCTGAGTGAACAAAGAAATGTCAAGAAAACATGCTTTGTACAGTATTAATGAAAAAGTTTGTTCTAGCACATAAAATTCATGTGTGATTGAGTAAAATACTTTTGAGGACTATGAAGTCAGTAGTTGTCCTTTTTGAGTCACAAAGAATTGTTACACAATTGATTGTACAGATCAGACTTTGTACAATCAGTTAAATGTCTATGATCTGGTTCACTCTGTAGTTATCCACAAGAACAGCACCAACAGTTGCACTGCTGCACTTTCTGTGTATCCGCAGAGATTTCAGTATCGCATTGCAAACTGCTATGCAAAATGATCAAATTGCTGTGCAAGGTTAAAGATGTGTAGTGCTCAGTGTTTTTTATTATGTACATACAGTAATAGGATTTTTATAACACAAAATTGAGATCCTTCAAAACTGCTACCCAAACTTAGAAGACTAAATTATTCCCTGACATGTGATGGTTTGCAATAATTATTTATATATACTAAGAAATCTGGTTGTATTATTATTTAAAATTTTAAAATTATATTCCAATGTTTTGTTGCTAAGGGATGATGACATGACTACATCAGTTATTCTTGCAAAATTGAAAATGCTTTTTCTGTAAGTTTTGCATCATTCCCATGAACACAACTTCTTGCAATGACATACTGACATTGTCAGGTTTGTGCTACATAATTGTCTACCTTTTCAATTAAGCCTTGCTATTCTGACTGTTAAGTCCTGTGCTTTTAGAAAACAAGGTCATGGGGGAGTGGGGTGGGGGGTGGTTGAGATGACCTTTGACCTGTATCACTTTCGAAAAAAAATACTGTGCCGTAAAGCTCACCTTTCAGTACCACACTTTGCATGTATGGTATTAATAGAACCTCCATGTTACTTATCTTCCTTGAGCAGCAAGGCGGAGGTCAAATGTCGTAAAGGAAGTTGACAGGATCAAGAAAAACAGGGAAGAAAGGCGAGCAAAGCAAGCTGAACAAATTCAACAGAAAATGCAGGTAATGTGACCTGATTGCCTCAAGTGATGAGATTACTGACATGCATTGTAATCAGTACAATACTGGCTACATTGATATGTGCACTATAGTACACACAGTAAATACCAGTCAAGTCGTATGGTTGTTCATTCATAGTAGATTTGGTATTAACGTTGTAAAACCACTCTCATTATTTGTTTTGAAAAGTGCAGTTCAAGATCAATCAAGGATGCAAAGGTTTTCCTGTCAGGTCAAGCATATTTCTATCAGCTTGAAGTATTTCACATTTTTCATGGAATGTTCAGTACAAACTCGCATTAACTGAAATTTGTAATGAAATCTCATCCTGTTTGATACCCAAAAATTACACTCTTTTATGAGGTAAAGGAAACTGGTGGAAGGGGGTTACAAGTGAGAAATGGGGGCAAGTTGATCAGTTTTTTTTTTGTTTCCAACACAAACAAAATTGTGACAAAAATTTGCTTTTGACCAGCTGTCATGAGCCAAATTAAGACTGAAAAGACTGAAAATGTTGTTACTTTGTGTTTCTGTTAATTTTTCCTTATTTCTGGGGAATCACTGCATCTCTCTTCTTTTATACCCCCCTCTCTTTCCTTTACCGCCTCTCCTTCAACCAGGAGGCCGACGGTAACCATCCTCAGTGGGAGTTCCTTAACATGATTAAGGAGTACATCGAAGTTCTTGACTTCAACCCACTTAATCTCTCAGATCAGGTCTACGACCATCAAATCACAGTCTGCGTGCGGAAGAGGCCAATCAATAAGAAAGGTACCTTTGTCTGGCTTCATTTACACATGTATGTCTCCTTGCAACTGGTCAGTCCTACAGATCGAGTTTATCACACTTTTCTAGGACAGTTCATAAGAAGGAAAAAAACTCATACCAGGTCTTTCAATTGTAATAATTAATTGAATGGAAAAGGCTGTGTGAGTATTGACAACTTGTACAATATTGTGTGGCGTGTAATTATATAAGAATGATTATTCAGTTGCTGAGACAAGAAATTAGTAAACCAAAGAACTATAAATATATGTAAAATAAATATGTGGTTTTAGCATGTACCAACATTTTCACAAGTTTTGAAGAGGGTCCTTGGTACATTATCAGTGCTCATTTTGGTTATTCCTCATACAACATGAAATGTACAAGCATTAAGTTTTTTCGAGTCGAGATGTTTTGATTTTTTTGTAAATGTATGCATAGTCGGCCCTCCATAGTCGCGGTTGCATGTGAAAGTTACGTTCTGAATTTTAATGTTACAAAGTTTCTCTTTCCAGAGGCGGGAAAGAGAGAACTTGATGTTTTGACGGTACCAAATAAGGATACTGTGCTGGTGCACGAACCCAAACTGAAAGTAGATCTGACAAAGTTCCTAGAAAACCAGCAATTCCGCTTTGACTATGCGTTTGATGAAAATTCTACCAACGAGATGGTTTACAAGTAAGAGTCGGTGATGATATAATTAATTACTAGTCTCTGTATCTAGTTCCATGAGATTTTTTGAATCCTGAGAACCCTACAACTTTTGCTAAACGACACTACACATGTACATAAAGCAGTCAGCGAGCTAACATGGTGTGGTGAATAGAGCATCGTTGCAATTATAGTACAGCATTGCTGGGTATTTTGTTAGGTTTTCACGTCTTTCATATGATATCTAGCAATCAGTGCAAGAAATAAATGTTTACCACTTACTGTGAAACTTGAGATGTAGTGTAAGTCTCTGTTAACTTGAATTTTATGATGGTGATGTTCACTTTGACTTTGTTTAGAAAGGATTTAAGTTGTATACTTTTGATTAGTTTTCATATTTTTTTTATTTTTCAGGTTTACAGCTAAACCATTAGTAGATTCTCTCTTTCAAGGAGGTATGGCTACCTGCTTCGCGTATGGTCAGACTGGGAGCGGAAAGACGCATGTATGTATTCATACCTTGCATGATTTAGAGTGTTTACTATAGCAACTACGTTTAACTCGAAATGTTTGTTAAATGTAGTCTCCAGTGGAAAGATAAGGTGGGGAGGGGGCAAGAGGTGTCGGACGTGAGTTTGAAATTTGATTTTAGGGACAAAAATGCGACGGTGTCTCAAACTTGTTTGAGCTGTGGTGAGTCACATCCAGGCAATTGCAGATGTGATTGTACCCGGGCCTCACCCAGAGGCAAAACAACCAAGGTTCACTGCTGTTTAGCTGGCGAAATATTCAAGTTAGATCATAGTTGACAGTGAGGTTTGTTTTAAGGGTCACAAACTTGCAATAGAAATACCACATGTTATGTCACACCCTGTATTAACTTCTGTGTTAACTATTCTTTCGTAGTACAGCTATTATCCCCCGCAAGGAGTTAAACTCGTTTAGTATAGTATTAACTTTGCACTGTTTTATCAGCGAGAATACAGGTTTAAATGACAAACTTGTGATAAATTGCCAGTAATGTGTGGTGTATAGCCCTCTTGCTTGATGAAGTGGGCTACACCATTCAGTTCTGTAACTCTTTCATTTCTATCTTGGAAATTTCTGTTTGTTGTGAGAATACAGATTTAAATTACAAACTGGTGATAAATGGCCAGTAATGTGTGGTGTATAACCCTCTTGCTTAATGAACCGGGGTACACCACTCAGCTCTGTAACTCTTTATTTCTATTTTGGAAATTTCTGTTTGTTAGTGAAGTTGCTGTTAATTTGCAAAATGGTATTAAAAGTCTGTTTGCCTTGTCATGTCATTGTTACTTTATTTGGCTTGACAAATGTTTTGAGGTTTAAGGCTCTTTGTTTGGTTTTATTTCTTTCTAATACCCTGGGTACCTAGTTGGATTGTCAATGTCTAAAGTAAAGAGTGGATGGATATAATGCTTTCCCTTTTCTCTTATCATTCTCTCACTTTCTATGATGAATAAATATATTTATATTTCTGCATTGCTTGTACCTTTCTGTTTTTCATCTGGTCTTGTGTTTCAGACCATGGGCGGTAACTTTAACGGGAAAAACCAGGATGTAACGAAAGGAATTTATGCCCTGGCAGCTGCAGACGTCTTCAAGAATCTTCAAAAGCCAGCGTATAAGAAAAAGGATGTTGTTGTCAGTTGTAGCTTCTTTGAGATCTACAGTGGCAAGGTAAGTGCCAGTGCTTCTGATGAAAAGTTTCAAAATAAAAATAAAATAAAACTGTTAGCAAACTGCTTATCCACTAGAGAGCCTGTGTAAGAGAATGTTTAAAGGAAGTTGGCCTGACGTTTCGATCCTAGCAGGATCTTCTTCAGAGGCTAAATGACAAGTGAAAAGTTTCAACAGTGAATCTAAAATCACCCCCCAAATATGGAATTGTATGTCGTCTGGCATTTTTTTACTATTTTTCATTCCCGAGGCAAAGTATTTTGTTCGTTAAAGTAGTAATTGTTCATCAATCGTTAATCTTTCTTGTCTTTCATCAGGTCGAGTGAGTTACAAAATTATTTGATTTATTTTTCTTGCTACAGGTATTTGACCTTTTAAATAAGAAGGCTAAGTTAAGGGTGTTGGAGGATGGTAAACAGCAGGTCCAGGTGGTTGGTTTACAAGAGAAGAATGTCACATGTCGAGATGAGGTCCTCAAACTCATTGCCCACGGTAACAGTGTCAGGTAAGGGAACAATAAATGAAATAGTGTCATTTGAAACAAATGTCATTCATGAATCTAATTATTGTTATGTACAAGTCTATATGTCATAAATGTCTACACAACCTAAATTTGTTATGTAGTTAAGTTATGTCAACAGTTTATAAAACACACAAATGAACATCAAAAAGGTAACAAATGAACATCAAAAAGGTAACACAACTACACATGTTGTTGATTATAAATTCTGTCAACCCATAGTAGTCTATTTATTGTTTAAATTCTGTCACTGTTAATAATATCGCTGACCACAGACAATTGTATTGTATTTCACATGATAGAAGAAGATTAATTCTTAATCCACTCCTTTGCTTTTCAAAACTTACATCAGCAGTTACTCTAATAGACCTACACACTACAGCATCTTCACATGCACAAGAAAATTACCTAGCACAAGCCTACTTTGCACATAAGAGCCAGGGCTAACCTACCTAAAGGCTGTACGTATCGTTCCTCAAGTGAGAAATGGAATGTAGTTAAAGGATATTTGAATCTAACCATCATGATTGTTCCATGTGATAGGGATAAATGTCATCAACAACTTCCCCAAACAGCTCTGAATATTCTCATACCAATTGGGAGATATCACAGAGTTAATGTTCCTTCACACATAAGGCCAAAGACTTGATCAAGTCTAAATATGACATCATCGAGCCTCATATGCTTCGCTTTATTATGCTTTTCTTCATTTGTGACGGCAGTGTTAATGTTCTTAAGCTTTTCACATAACCCAATTATGGCATTGGTTTTAGTGTCAATACTGTCTACATTCTATCTTAAAAATGTGAAAAGACAAACAAAGAGAAACTAAACGGTTTCAGATCCTAGTGGCACTATGACATCACAGATTAACAAAGTGACAGCTCACAGAGATGATTTTAAAAGAAGGATATCACTCTAATGGAGCAAGACGTTTCTTAGCTGTTTGGGAAAGTTTTTTTTCTTCGCAAAGATCTCTGTCATATAATCCAAAGATGATGGCTGCATTTGAGTCCCATTTTATATAAAAAGGAGAAGTAGGATGTAGTTAATATAATACAACGAGATATGTTTAATCCTTTGGTTGAATTATCATTCAAATGAACTTCCATTGCTATTGTCGGTCAAGTGATGGTATTAAAAGTATTAGCATAATGCAGTTTTCCCAAGACTTTTGGTATAAATCCCTCTTGGTGAAGTATCTTTCATCAAACTTCTCCTTCAGGACTTCGGGAACAACGTCGGCCAATCAACACTCATCGAGGTCTCACGCCGTCTTCCAGATAGTTCTAAGAAAGAAAGCATCGGGAAAATTATTTGGAAAGTTCTCCTTGATCGATCTAGCTGGTAAGAATAGAATGAGGGCAGTTAACTAATTCATCTTATGGTAAAACACCATCTTCGTTGTATGTGACTCCATTACAGAGTTTGATAAAATAATCCTGTGATAATTAAAAATGTGTTTGTTTGATGAATGTTAATGAAGCTCCAGATGACAAAGTAGTATTTCACAAGTTTATTATGAGAACAGCAGACATGAATTAAAACTATTGTAAATCTGTGAAATATAGGAAAAAAGTAATTCCTGTCTTATTTTGGGTAAATCCAATTTGAGAAGATCTCAAGGTATCAGAGAAGTTTGTCTTCAGATCTCAACTCTGAATCTCAATAATCACAAAGAGCAAAGAAAATGTAAAATGTCTTTAGATTCAGTGGCATTACTGAACGATTCATGACTTGTTTCTCTTAATAGGTAATGAAAGGGGGAAAGATACAGCCAGTGCAAACCGTCAAACTCGTATGGAAGGAGCTGAAATCAACAAGAGTCTGCTTGCCTTGAAGGAGTGTATACGCTCATTAGGGCACAAAGGTGCCCACGTACCCTTCCGAGCCAGTAAATTAACTCAAGTACTAAGAGACTCTTTCATCGGAGATAAAACCAGGACCTGCATGGTGAGTGTTGGGATGTGCAAGCGGTGACTAATAGAGGGCAGCTTAGTGAAAGTAATGTTGTCTTGCATCTGGAGGAAAAACTGGCATGACAAAGTGAAAAAAATTCCTGCAAAGATGTATGGCAGTTTTGTGCGCACAGCTCTAGTGTGCGATCAATGTCTGTACGAAAATAAAATAAAAAAGCCTAAAGTTTTTCCTGGCGTCTACATGCGGGTGTCTTCGGTTTGTACAGAAATGTGCATCCAAATTACACAACATGATAGTTGCTGTTGCTTTCATTCTTTGGAAGGACTTTTAAAAATAAGGAGAAAAATGTAGCTTTTGATTGAATTCTCATGCGGAGATCTCTAAAGCTTCCACTACTGTTTTTGACAGTAATACAAGGCCCGATATTGAAGATTATCAATAAAAAACATTAGATGTGGCTGTGATACTTATATACTCATCAAAATAATGTATTAATAATAATAATAATGATCAAGTGAAATAATAAGTGAAAAAGACAAATAATAAATCTATAAATGAAACATACACTAAAAGTGAGATATGTTTGCTTTGTTAATCCTCTTTAAGTTCCCCTGTAAATGTTCTTCATTGGTTTTGACTTGCCTCTGATAATAGATTGCCATGGTCTCACCTGGAATGAACTCTTGTGAACACACACTGAACACACTCCGCTACGCAGACAGGGTCAAGGAACTTGGACCGGGAGCCAGAGAAGAAAGGGGGCTTGTACCGATCCCTAAGGCACCCAGTACACCTGAGAAGAGTCTTTCACCCTGTAACAGTGACCTACAGATGCTCTGTACAGTCAATGTAAGATTTATTTTATTTTGATTTAACATGTATGTTTAATCAATTAAACCCTTCCTGCATCTTCTTTATGGTACCATCAGAATGATTGTCTGTGTAACATACAGTAACCCCCCCCCCCCATCTCCTCCCTATCTCCTACCCCTCTCCCCATCCATTCTCCAGTTGTTGTACAAACTTTGATGGAAGACCAATTGGAGTAATGCAATGGTATAAGTCATGCATAAATGTATAGATGACTTTGCTAGATTGATGAGCATACAATCGTATGTGAATGTTGAAGGACTTGGCCAGAGTGATGCTATATTCCGACCAGATGGAAAATAACATCTTAAAGGGTGTGAAGACTCGCGCAAAAAGAAACGTCTCATGCCGGTAATCTGACCTAGTTTCGAATGGGGTGTAACAGAAGTGTTAGACACCACCATTGATCCCAGAAAATACACACACACTGCCTGCATTGTGTAGCCACAAGAAGAAAACATCATTTGCAAGCAACGGAAAGTTAACCTTTTCAGAGCGCGGCACGCAGTTGGGGGTGAGTCTTCAATGCCTTTAAAGACAACCTCACAGTGGTTTCTACTTGTTAGTGATATCTTTCATATCTTGTGTTAGGAGGAAGAGGTCTCCATGGAGATGTTAACGTTCCATGAAGTGATGAATCAGCTGCAGGAGATGGAGGAGCAGATTGTAGACGACCATCGGACCAGTCTAGAGGTGAGATATATGCTAGCTAGCTATAATTACATGCCAAAGTCATCCATCCATCCATCAATACTAAATACTTCTCATCAATACTAAATTAAACTTGATAAAGTTACCATAACATAATGACGTTGATGCATGAATTACAGGCATGAGCTTTTTCCGCGATTTCGCGAAATATCCGTGATTACTTTCTACCTTGGGGACAAAAACTATTATCCTAACACACTGTAGCATACGCAAACTGGAGCCTATACCGCATTTTTTGCAAAGTTCCGTGATATTTTTTTTACCCCAGGCTCATCCCTGGTTCAATTAGACAGACTGGAATTCAAAATGCTTCCAAACTTGTTCGGATTCAACAAGCTTGTTTCAAATGCCATCAATCCCATTAATTTTCATGTGTGGGAAGGGGTGTGGAAAGTCCAAAAATATTGTCACACTTTCTGCCAGTTTGCCATCTGTGCTGGTGATTTTCAATTTTCTGTATTTTGATCATTTTAGGAATCTAAGAAGCTTATGCAAGAAGAAGAGTTACTGATACAGATGACCGACGAAGTTGATTACGATGTTGAAGGTAAAATCACAATTAGGATGAGAGAAATTCAGAGAAGACAAACTTAGAGAAGACAAACTTTGACATGTTACTTGTAATATTTCATTTCCAGTTATGACTCTTTGAGCTGCTATATCATAGAGAATGTATAGAAAGTGTATTAAAAATCGTTGTAAAAGATTGTTATGAATCTAGGTTTGATAATAGACCTATTTGTAAAATGATCTCTTTGTTGTGTTTACTGTTAACACATTTTGTTACATAGAAAGGAAGAACTTTGATGTGATCTTGATGTCATGTAATGGCATGCTTATTCCTCTGGGGTTTGTACTTAGTTATTTGGTGGCTATAGGTTGCATACATTCTTTAAGGTTAGATAAAGTATTACAAACCTGTTTATAAATTAGAGGTTGTGCTACACACTTACCATGTACAGCAACTATATCATCACCATCGTGTATTCATTTACATGTTATATCAGTAGAAATGTTCAAAGATTTACCAAGGAGTCAACATAAATGATTCAAACTGCCATCATATATATATGAAACATCCACTAGTGAAGGTAAATGCCCTAAAGGAAAGCGAGGGAATCCTCCAGTGTGTATGATTTCATGCGGTCCAAGATTCGTTACAATTTCCTCCTCAGAGTACTGTACTGGTTTGGAGTCTATCCTATCAAGAAAGATTGAGATGCTCACCATCCTTCGAGAGAAAGTCTCCAACTTTAGACAGCAGATCACAGCCGAAGAAAATGCCAGCAAGAATATAAAAAGGCCTTGAATTTGGTATGACTGGGTTGTTTTGGAGCTAGTAGCTGTCAGTAACTGAATGTATTCTTAGTTGATTTTCTTTTCAGTCAGCCTTTGAAGAAGCTCCTACTAGGAGCATCAGGCCCTGTAACTTTTACAACTTTACCTACACAGGCTTTCTGCAGTAAATAATCAGTGTCTAAATCCGTTAGGGATCATCCAGATAAGATATAGTGACAGAGTAGATGTGCATTAGGTGGTCCAAATATTGACATTGGTTTTAAGAAATGGGAAACATTAATGTTATCCATACTTTAGAATATTTTGTGGGTTTTGGTTGTGGCTGGATAGTGGGAGAACATTTGAGAACATTGTATTAATAGAAACTGTTTGAAGAGTAAACTGGTCAAGTGAAATAAATTACCTTTCAGGAAAAATCCTAACATTGTTTGTGAAATTGGGGAATAGTTAACAATGATGCATTGCTAGTGAAATTGGGGAATAGTTAACAATGCACATTATTTTAATCATGGTTAACTTTCCCTTTAATATAATATTCACTGAATCTAGTTGTTTTGGAGTTAACAAACTAACTGGAAAATAAAAATAGATGAAGAGGTTTTTATATTTTACAATAATTCTAAACTCATTTCACACATCTGCATTTCTAATCCACCAAGTATGACCTACATATATATTGGGACAACCTTCAATACTCTCTTTCTCCTTCCTCCTTACCGTAGTTGGAACCTTAGTGTACTCTTGGCTTTCATTTTTCAAATACATCGTGTAGAAGTTGAAGTGGTATCCACTGTATGCAGCTTACAGATCATCTTCCGACCCTGTCTAAAGAAGCCTTCGCGATTTCCCCGTTCACAGCGTTGCATGAATGAGAAGAACTCGTTTTGTAGTTTTGAAGATGACGTTTATTTATTTCACCGAGGGAGAGGCAAGGCCAACCATCATCATTGGTCCATATGATAGAGGTACGGTACATGTGTGAATACTTTTCCTGAGTTAAGATATAACAGAATTCCGCCATTCGGGAGAACTGTTTTAGCGTGTTCCCTTCTGACACAAAATGGAAGACTTTAACAAGTCTAAAGATGACACGACTGTGCCATACGTGCTAGAATTTTTAGCGGTTTTCTTTATCACAATGCATATTTTGAACATTCTCATTGAAAGAGATTGGGTGTAGCAATTGCTGATCGTAAAACATTGAAGTTCTCAACATGACCTTATAGTGGCACTTACTTCATTGTTAAACATCAATTGTTTTACTTTCAGCTTGTAAAATATGAAATTAAAAGGGAAATTAAAGCGTGCACCATCTGGTGGCTTCTTGACATCACACATTGTCAAACTATTGCCATCTGAGTCCTGACACAACATTAAAACTGTGATGTCTCCCAAACATTGTGATCTCCTTCGATATTTGTGGGTGGGGGTGGGGTAGGGTCGGTAAAGGATGGTTAGGTTTGCACCTCCTTTCAGCTGGACCTTGGGTAAATTGCAGATATATTCTATTAAAGCTGTTGTTGGACAATTAGTTGACTGTATTGTGTAAGAATGTGGAGATAGCCTGAACTAATATTTAGTTCTGGTAACAGATATTGATAGCTTATCTCATGTTGTTGGCACGATGCCAAGAGGGTGAATTGAAACAGTAGGACATTTCATTGCAATATTTAGTTAGAACTAACAAATGAGTGTTTCTGTGCTTTATCAACTGGTTACAACTGTGAGGATGCTGTTGAAAGTATCTTATTGTTAGCTTGTTTAAATAACTTGCTGCATCGCACAGTGGGAATAGTTGTAGACTTGAAGAGTAAAACTTTGATGTCAACCCTGAGGGTTTATTTAAAGTCAAGATCACATTTCACGAGAGTCAAATAAGTTATTATTTATTTGTGATTCAACATATCTGATAGATAGAACATGCAAAACAGCGTATATAAGATGATCTTGCTTTGTTGGTTGGGACTGGAAAACTCTTATTATTGCACACGCAACTGGTAGCTTACATTCACTAAGTAAATAAGTAAGTAGATATGTTATCTAATTCCCTGCAACATGTATGAATAATTTGTTGCCTTTACTGTTTCAACTTAGAAATGATCCACATATAAATATTGCAGCAAAAATATTTTGTAACATATTACAATAATCTAATATTAAAAAGCAAAGTTTTTCATGTTTGCATCCGTTATAGTCTACATATGACTGTCAGACTGCATATGATTGCCATGGTCTGCATATGACTATCAGACTCTGCTTATGACTGTCACAGTCTGCATATAACTTTCAGACTGCATACGATTGCCATGGTCTGCATATGACTCACAGTCTGCATATGACTATCAGACTCTGCATATGATTGCCATGGTCTGCATATGACTGTCACAGTCTGCATATGATTGCCATGGTCTGCATATGACTCCCAGTCTTCATATGACTATCAGACTCTGCAAATGATCGCCATGGTCTGCATGTGATTGCCATGGTCTGCATATGACTGTCACAGTCTGCATATGATTGCCATGGTCTGCATATGACTCCCAGTCTTCATATGACTCACAGTCTGCATATGGTTGCCATGGTCTGTGTATGACTGTCACAGTCTGCATATGACTTTCAGACTCTGCATATAATTGCCATGGTCTGCATATGACTTTCAGACTGCATATGATTGCCATGGTCTGCATATGACTTTCAGACTCTGCATATGACTATCAGACTCTGTATCTGACTATCAGACTGCATATGATTGCCATGGTCTGCATATGACTTTCTGACTGCATTAAATTGCCATTGTCTGCATAAAACTGTCACATGAATATGCTTATCTGCTTATGAATATAAAGGTCACAGGTCAGGTGGTTTCTGGTGTCTTGTCACCCTATCTGTCTTGCTCTAGAAACACATTTGTCTTCCTGCATCTCAGTGACTGATCCGAGTACCATTCTGCTCTACTCTGTAATCTGGTGACTCATTAAACATTGGTGCTGCCTTTGTCATCAGACATTACCCTGCTGAAGAAATGTAACAGTAGCTTAAAATTACATTGCCTGTGAGTCAAGAAAATAGTGGGATTGGAAATGCTACAACTTTTATGTATTTTCCACTGAATTCTGTACATAAATATATTAAGTTATTTATACAGCATGCTAGATGTTAAATCAAATTAAATTATGCACGTCAGTTTTTAATGCTTGGGGTTCTGGGTCGAGGGGGAAGGGGAATCAATGAGATATGCTTGAATTGTTCAAGTTTATTTAGTTTGTGCCTTCCTTAGAAGATTTCTTTTATGAATGATTGATGATCAACTGAAAGCTTTATCACATGGAATCCACATGTTAGAATGCATGAAACTAACACCAGCAGAAACTGGAAAGTACGTACAACGTAATGATAAATCCATCACCTTCTGGATTTGGTATTTTGTACAATGATCTTTTAAAATTATTCCAAAGACAAGCAATTTTCAAAATATTTCAAGAAGCAAGCACTATTTTGCATAGCAACTAGCAATATTTTACATAGCAACTATCAAAATAAGCATAAAATTGTACCGATAGACTCATTTCATGTTTATCTTCTCACCAATGTTGAGAAATTTGGATCAAATGTCTTCAAAAATGTTGGTGTTCATTTTTACTTTCTTTAAATTATTATTGACATTTACTAATATTATTTTGTTCTCATAGAATTGGTTACTAGAATGTTGCTTGCCGATTTGCCATTGTCTTCTTGAATTCACTGGATGCAGAAACACCACTTGATATCACATTGATATGCTTTAGCCATATAATTGAACATAAATTTGTTAATTCTGGTTTAAATCTGGATAAAGAATGAGACAAAACTTCACGACCTGTCCAATCTTAGAGCCTATGATTGTGACACTTTACTTTAAGCCATATATAAAACTTGCATGTTATCATGTTATAATGTTTTTATGATATCATGTTAACATCATATTTTTTTGTTTGTCATTTCCTTTTGTTCTTGTTATGACACATATGTATGCATGCCAAAGACATTTGTTGTAGTCGTTAATATCTGTACAGTATTTATAGTAGTTCATAATCCGTTAGACAACAGGGTGGAATACCACTGCTTACATTCCAATAAAAACATGGCTAATGCTCTCATTTTATTCTGATTTCGAACTGCATTTACGGTATTAAAGCTTTTCATTTACGACATTTTGGTTTAGTAGAACGATTCCTTTTTTTTCTTCATCCAAATTAGTTTTCGTTCTTGTCCATTAAATGCAGATTTTGCTTTCACGTGCCAATGTTCTATACAGGCAGTTCACCTACTGAATTCATAATTTAGCTGCAAAATGATCACAAAGTGCTGCAGATGGACAAATTGTACTTGAACAAAGTAACAATAATATTTCCTTAAACACATGATTTAAATATTATTGTTCTACAACTTTGAGGAAATTGAAAGAAACTTAAAACTATGATCAGAGTAGTTATCACTGGTACAGAACTGATGTGTTTTAAAATTGATTAACTTTCTGCAAACTGTTTTAGCTGGCTAACTTCTGATTGTATGATTACATGCTCACATATCTAATATTAACATTGTTCAATCGCAACTACATAACTGAATAGTGAATGCAAATAGGGTTATTTTTTTCAGTAGCCAATTGAACAGTCTTATTTCTGCATCTCGTTCATAAATATGTCAGTGATGTTTCAAGATCTTAAAGTTACCAATCTTATCTGCATGGTTTTGCTAACATGTCAATGACCACATAGCACAGCCATGGTAGAGAGACACACATACCTGTAGTAGTATATAAACGTATTTCGTTCTATTTATAAAGGCAGCATTGACCCTTGAATTCAAACCATTGTTGTCATTAAGTCCTAGTAATCACCTCATCTCAACACATCACGCTATAAAGGACTTAAATATACTCAAGACTTTTGTGTACTTGACTACTGCTGGTTTGATCAGCATTCCTTGACCAAGATGATCTCTTCTGCATATTCTTAATCAAACGACTGTGTATTAGGTTAACGATTACAAAGCTACTAGTGTGAAGTAATTACATAGCTTGAAAGTCACTATGACTGTATTATAATACGTGACCACGGTAGGCGACAAAGGAGCCGTTTACACTCAAGAATGTGTATATCTTGATAGGATTAACTCTTCTGCACGTTCGTCTTTTATCAGGTTCGTTATTTTAAATTTGCATGTAGAATGTCATGCACGCCGTAGACTATCAGGTCACGTACACAGTTTTATTTGAGCTGACATTCAGAGGACGTTTATGCTTTCTTTGAAAATTGTGAGCTCGCCATGATTAACACACGACTCGAATTGCTCTGTTCGAGAAATAGCAAAATGATGAGTAGGACATGTGACCATTAGGGATGACATGATGATGTATGAAACTATTGAGACAAGACATTTCAGTGGAGGGAGGAGCTTATCAATTAATAGGTCATCCTTTTAATATTCGAAGTGTCCTTATCAATATGGAATATACGTTCAGAGAACAAACACTCAATTTGCTATGAGTGCTATAGCAACTAAGGCTCAATGCACATTTCACTCTTTAATGGTCTTTAATTACTCCTGGGATTAATCGTCGCTTTTAGCCGTCTTGATAACCGTGGGGGGGGGGGGGATCTGCTCAATATAAGAGCCCTCTTCAGACTAAAAGGGACGAATGGTATGTTCGGAATTTAATGAACTTATTTGCATTTCTTATACCGAGACTTATTACCAAAAGATGAAAATATTATCTGATGTTAAAATGCCTTGCTATTTCTTACGTTTCGAAAATGTGTATCGTTTCGTCTGTTCTATCACGAGTAATGCAAAGTTCTTACTAAAAGTTTAAACTTCATTCATTACTAGTGTATAGGTAGGTCGTTGTCTTTGTTCATCTGATGAAAGATAATGACCCATCTTATCCTCTTGGTTGTGGTTCTATGTAGTACTGATATATTTATTTACTTTTGAATCGTGATGCTGTGCGCGGACAAACCACCTGATTGTAACAGAGAGTTTCAATTTGGTGAAGTATTGCTAAATGGCGCGCTGTCCTGAGTGTTCCGTCATGAGATTGAGGCCAATTCGTGCACAAGATCATACATATATATATCATATATATATATATATATATATTATATATATGCTGCATCGTTTCCACCTATACACTCTCATCTGTAGGGGTATTGTTCTGAAACGGTGACAGGAAGTCTCGTCAAACGTCTTTTTAGTCGTTTAGAAGATTCCAGTTTATTATCAGTCTTCAGGTTAAATATTTATGTAATTTTGGCTTCATCTGCATACAGAATTCGCAAAGTTTGCAATCAAGGCAAGCAATTGGCAACGGCAGTGAATTTGACGATAAAGTTAACTCTTAGTTAATCATTCTTTGTTTCTCAAGTATATTAGGGGAAAAAGATGACAAGATTTTCTGAAGGTAATAGCACTCTATGGGTTCGAGTTCTAAAGGAGGAAACCTCCATTTGCCATTGTAGAATTTAAGGAAGGGACTATTTAGGTGACTGCACGTCACTGGTGACGTATACGTGATTCATAATGTATTATAGTATATGTATTTGCCCAAATTGTAAGTAGTGTATGATATATGTATATGGTTTGGATCCTAAAACGGGACCATTTATGCAAGAAGCTGTCTGTTCAGGACCACCAATGCCGCATGTATTTGAATGTGTTACGTCACAGTATTCAATTGCCGTTTTGTGTTGAATAAAATGAAGAAGCGTTGCTTTAAAGCAGCATTTGCGTCCTTTTCTATGATTTTTCTCAACCTCACTGACTCCACTATGCCGTAACGACATACATAACTAGCTTATCTATTTAAATCTTACTTCAAATGGTGGCATAAAAGTCGAAAAATTTGCAACTTTCAACTTTGTTTTTCTCCAAGATATTTTCCGTTGGGATCCCAATAAACGGCCTCGCCCATAATATGAATATTTAAACATTACGAACGTCATTGACCAATACGTAATATAACACCATGCTTGATTTGTGTACAGTCCAGGCGCGTAGCCAAGGGGGGGGGGCGAAGGGGGCAGCCCCACCCCCCTTGAGCATATTTTTTTTATAATTTTTTTTTTTACTGTTTTTATGATATCGCTCGTAATTTCAAAAGAGAAAATGCTAAGATGCAACTTACAAGGCCTGGGAAGTGCCATTTCCAGCGATCTGGGAGGCATTTCCAGCCAAAATTTTCTTGTACGCTTCGCGCCAACCATGGTGGCGCTACGCTTAGATGCAATGCCATATCTACGGCTCTGAAAAATTTTCTTCATTTTCGCCCCCCCCCCTTGGCAAATTCCTGGCTACGCGCCTGGTACAGTCTATATGGCAGTTGTACCAGGGAGTTCCATAACAACTCCCTGGTTGTACCAACGTAAAATCTTGAATCTATATTTAGCAACGGCTCATAGCTAAACCTGCATCTCTGATTGGTTGAATTCAAACTAGTGGTTTGGGGAACTGTATGTGATTAATTTTAATTGTGGAATTTGTCGTGGACACTGTTCTCATTCTCTGCAAATATCCTTAATTTCTCGCCAATTAACGTTGTTGGCAGGGAAAAACTTGGCTAATATCTTAGTTTGCTGTTTTGTGATTGATATATGTAAAAAACTCGATGGACATGTCAAAAAAGTAGAAAACGGCGACCAAACGCAAAATGCTGCTTTAAGTAATATTCCATGTTCAGTAATGTTTTGCTGTCTTCACCATTTCCAACCAGTTAGTAGAAATGTTATATCCTCACCGTGCGGAGAGACAACAATAATTCCTTTTTCTGAACCACTTCACCTGCCCCAGGGGTTCCCTAACTGGGATGCATGAACCCCAGGGGGTGCGTGAGTCCACCCCTGGGGGTTCATGAGACGTTTCTGAAAGTTAAAATTAGAGTACTTTTTGTTGAACTAAAATCTGATATATCATAATTTAGTGATGTACAAAAGTCGTATACCTATGGACAAACACTTTTGGGTTTTTTTCATTACAATATTACACAATGAACTTGATCTTTTACGAAGCACTGTTATGCGTATTAAAGTATAATAATGACGAAAAGTTGGGGGTTCGTGGACAACTCTGACATCCACAGGGGGTTCGTGGTGGAATAAAGTTAGGGAAACCCTGATCTACCCTATTAAACCAAATGAAGCAGCAATAAATTAGAGTCAGAATAACTCTATTTTCATGTCTTATTATTACAAACCAGAAACGAATGAAAAGAGAACAACACTGAATAATTGCCTCAGTGCGTTCAGTCTGACTAATATATCTTAAAGTTCCTCTCTTGCAAACTAGAAAGCGATATCATGCGACAAATTATAATTTTCATGGTTATGCTGTACTAAGGCGACGGTACTGACGGGAATACGGTACTGCACTACTACAATACACACAATATGAAGTTTGGGGTTAAACAGTATAGTTCCAATCACGTATATTTCCAATCAAGTATAGTTCCAATCACTGAAAATATGAAGAAGAAAAAACAATATCACTGCAAGACACGGTAAGTGACCTACCGATTCAAATTATTATTTTTTATATAGAAACTTAGCAGTTGGTCCTGGCGATGAATTCCACACCATTTGATTCATATAATTATCTTAGATGGTGCTTACGTATCCTAGCTATTGGTACTATACATAGCTATAAACCTATACTTATAGGCTTAGTAGTATAGTGTAGTACTAGGATGGTGGCCAACATGTTGGTGTAATAAAGCCTGCTTAAACTTAGTAGCTTGTTGTATGATAATTATTGTTGTATACAAATTAGGAATAGCCAAAGGGTGCTATATAAAGACCGTACTGAGATGAACAATGGAAATATGCACAATACAGTGTCTGTGTAAACATGCACCTAACCTCCATACACGCGAATGAGTTTGTATCATAGAATCTGTGATATACGTATTGCAAACTATTAATTGCGATCTAATGGCTCGAAACGAAGTATCCATATGTATTACAAGTACTATAAGGATATACAAAACCATACATTAAAAGAAAATTCCAGGTCAAAATCTCCCCTTGATATGTTAATGAGGAACACAATCCAAGCATTCCGGCGAAACCCGCATTTAACTCCTAAGCACCGCCCCTGAGATATTGACAGCAATGTTACTTCTGAAGCCTAATATCAGCAATGTCATTCATAACGAGGGGGATGTTTGCCTCATCCCATTCTACTTTTCAGCAGGAAGTTGATAGGATTGACATTGACATCTTAGTTTGTGTTTGGTATGTTGCTAAGATCATGTGTAGTATCCAGGGGCGGTGATTTGTTCCAAATATTGGGGGGGGGGGGACATTTGCTTGTGTGCAGGCGCGTAGCAACCTAGGATTTTCTAACCCGGGGGGCGCGAATTATTATCAAAGCGGAGCGCCACCATAGGTTGGCGCGCAGCGTAC
>KN882452.1:98655-118626 GCA_000934455.1 Apostichopus parvimensis | reverse complement strand
TTTTTTTTATTTTTATGCATGTAGTCATAAGAGATGTTTTCATACAAGACTTTCCACATTTCTTTCTCACTGCCTACATATAGCCAGAGTACGAAATTCTTCCGGAAGTTGAATCCAAATTGGATCGTTTCACAGAGGCCTTCAACAAAGGATGGGAGGAGCGCTTTGCTACCATGTACATCAAGGTACTCGGACATGAGCTAGGCTTCGTGACGTTAGATGACCTTAGACAGCTAGCAACGGCTGTTGACAAGACTATGATCAGAGAAATGTTTCTCAAGGTGAGAATGGTACCAAAAAGTCTCCGCAAGGCGAGGCGTTTATAGTACTTATTGAGAAGGTCCAACGATAAATGATGAGTGAGCGACAGTGTATGGTGGGCAGGTGGGGTCACGTCAATAAAAGGATGTAGTGTTACACTTATAGTCGGCTATCAATTAGACACTGCGTATAGGAGAAGAGAGAGAGACAGAGAGAGAGAAATGAATGCCGAGGGAAGTGGGATGGAAGTTGGTCTGTAGCATAGTCCCCTTTTACAGAGTTACGTATATATTGATAGACAACTCACGATTAATATTATATCGAACCATTCACGAATTTTTTTTTTTATATCAAGATGTTTAATTACATGTTGATGAGATGTACGTTAATTTAAGCCTAAACAGGGGGTGAGGGTTCGTGAATCAGGTCACTTAACAAATGTAACGCCGCGGGAAAGGATGTTCGGTGGTGACATTCCTGGGGGGGTGGGGTGATGGGAGCTCCGGGTCTCTGCCGATGACGACAAGAATGGAATAGACGAATGGTTTTTGTTCTAGTCAATGTGTATTAAATCTACTAGCGTGTTCTCTGACACCGGCTAGCGAGCTCTCATAGAGCTATTAAAGAAACAACTTCAATTGCTGCAAAGGCAGACAAAAACGTAGTTAATAGGTAAATTGAAATCTTCGATGTGTTGTGATTACTAGTGAAAGTAACGTAGTGTTTTGGAAACAATGGATTTCAAGGCTACTCCACGCCGTGATGGGTCTCCCAATCTGAACGGAAGGGTTTGACCAGATCCGGTGGAGTTAGATTCTAACGCAGGCCAGCTATGCCAAAAGGGCATGGCTCTACACAAATAACAAAATAACGCGCTTACCGCATACAGCGATGAACGGATGAACTACAAATGTTATGAAGCTTAACCTTGAGACATTCATCAAGGTTGACATTCCCCACGTGACTAACCTTGCGGCTTCTCCCTGAAGTCTCAGTTTATAATGACAACACGATTCCCTACAGTGTCAAACTAAGTGTCTGGTATTTTTCACACGGTCAGGTTGCAGTGAAATTACGTGAAGGAATGGACGTTAACTTCACAAGATCTGTAGTCTTAGCTGAGCGTGACTTCATCGTACCTACCGGCGTTGGTCTACCTCTCCAGTGTTCTTTGAATGGAACTGCTGTTGTCTCCATAAGAACGACTAGTCAAGTTACTCTTCAGCTACCGTCACTCACGGCTTCTGGAAGAATTGCTCCCAGGTTTGATATAAATGTTTAATGGCAAAATAGACCCTAAGTTCAATGAAACTTAACGTTAGTTACCTGGCGGTCATATGGGAAAGGGTACATTTTGGTTGGTGTACGAAGTTCTTGCATCCCGGGAGTTTTGAGGTGGACACCCTCCCTTTCAACCCCACCAGAAACTTAAGGTATTTATCAGCACAACTCGTGTGTGTATGGGCGTTTTTATAAAACCTAATTACTAGCATAAATATGTCTCGGAATGAAATTTGTCACGTCAAGTTTTTCAGGGGGACCTACCTCTACAACCTCTGACACGGGAGTCGGCATCAGGAGCCCAGGGTAACAACTCCTCTTTTTGAAATCCTGGATCCGCATCTTAATTGACCAACGACATATCAAAAATACCACTTCTAAGAAGGATTTCACACGTATGTAATTAAATTGATAAGGAGTTTTCTATTTTTCGTAGCGGAGGAATTAAGTTACTACGTGACATGAACATTCGTCTACCGATGAGGCAAGGGAATGTCGGTGTGGCTGCAGCAACATCGGTTCACCACAGCACCGAAATTGAAGGAAGTGTTAGCCTATCTAATGGTAAATTTACTGGACAATTAACCGTTCCAGACAAACCGTTAGTACTCCTCAACGTATCGAGCGACAAATTCTACACCAAAAATGACGGGCAACTCGTCCCTGTTGACAAGGACGAGACTCTCGTTAAGTCGGTAAGTGCTTACATTTCACCATAAGATCTTTGCTATGTACGTTAGACGAAAGACAAAATTTCAGTTCAAATTCTTATTTCTTCCGGCAAAAGGATACACGTAAAGTCCATACTTAAAAAAAAATTATTCCTGTTTCAACACTCTTCCACCCACTAAATTGTCTCCATGCCTTGAAGTATACGCCCTATGGGATATAATGCATGTTACCTTGTGCTTCTCTAAGTTTTTGCTCCTGTTTGTTTTTACAGTGCACCCAAACTAACCACGGCTTGGGGATGGAACTGTGCATTGTCAGGGGTAATTGGAATCTTCCCTCACAATTCAGCGTGTTTCTTAACAAAACCGACGAGTAAGTTAATACCATCATTATCGTCTTCCAATCATTATCAACATCCTCGTTTTCTTTTACGTGTTCAATTCTATCCTTCCATTCACTACATACGCTTTTTTCTTTTTACGGAATTATCATTCAAGTTTTGCATGTTTGAAACAACTTACATAAAATCATTTGCCGCAAAAGAGAAAATCGGAAAAATGTCAGGAGAGATAAGTATCGAAACGTACATATACGATATACCAACGTTATTTTCAAAGTACAGATATCTCGTTATTGTTTCACATATCTCTGAGAAACTAAAAGTTATCTTGTAAAATAATATAAGATCCCGAAAATATGCGGCTGGGAAACGTCGAAGTTGAAAATATGGCTTTGACAGCTACATCATATTTTAATTCAGACCCACTATGATTCTGACCGTCACAGTGGCGGAGCTAGTGGTATTGGTCAGAGGGGGCGAGAATAGTCTGTAGGGGCGCTTTCGACACTATCTAAGCGGAGCGCCACCACAGGTTGGCGCGGAGCGTACAGAAATTTTTTGAGTAAAGATACTCTCTAGATCACCGGAAATGACCCTTTCCGGGCCTTGCTAATTTTGCAGTTAAACGAAGAATAAATAGGTGTCAGAAAATTACACCAACAAATGTCAATAGGTATTTGAGAGCGCAATAATAAAGGCAATATTCGCGAATAAGTAAAAAGTGGTAAAATGCTGAAAAGGGCGCCAGCAGTCCATTTGAGTCCGTCAGGGGGGGGGGGGCATCCGCCCCCTCTGACTATATGGACGCTCCGCCACTGGACCGTCAGACATTTATGTTATTGTAATTCATCTATACCAACAGAACTTTAACATCATACAACTTTGAAGCTCAGTTTGAAGGTAAATCAGTGAAAGAATCACAAGAAAGTATCCCAAAGCCAAATAAGAATCGTGGCCGGCGATTTAGGAGACCAAGGATGGAATCTGGAGATCAGATTAACGAATATGAACTCCGACTAAACTTCTCTGCTCCTGGTAAGTCGTTATTCTACAGCCAACGATAAAGGTCGACATCGGATCAGTCATGAAAAACGCAAAGTAGTTTTCTTATTGCTTACGTTCCGATCAGTTTCCAAAGTAGGATACCGATGAAAAGATGAGGCAGTTAATTAAGCAAGTTGATTGCTTTCTGCCTGACTTAAAAGGTTACGTTCACGATCGCTTTGAATTTTGTTATTGTTAAAGAGAGCAGTATATGATAAAGGCGTTTCATTGTTAGCAGGAAAAGAATTCCTCATACACCTCACAATCCGAGGTTCAGTATTTGATACTAAATAATTCGAGAGTAATGAAAGAAAAAAATCTGTACCGTTGTGAGTTGAATGCTGGAGCATATACACAAGGGTTGGGTGGATGATAGGTAAAGCAAGAATGAAAAAAAAATAGTATGAAGTTATCGAAAATAGCAGCAGGGGGGTGTGGATAGGGAAGAACGATGTATTGATCACATCGACGTTTAGGAGGACTGCTTCCGTGCCATGTCTCTTCCCGTCGTTCCATCCTCTCCAGCCCTGAACCAATTGATGCGTGAGTATGATCACCAGCAAGGCAAATGAACCTTTTTGGTATAAGTTTATATACTTGTAGGTTATTTGATTCCCCTTACTTTGAAAGGTGACCTTTTGAACCGAAATGTGACGTCACTGATGACCCTTACCCCCGAGAAGAAGGAGGTCAAGTGGAGTCTGAATATTCCTGAGATGGGTGATCTGAGAATATTTGCTGGCTTGTTGAATCTGAGCAATCCATCTACGGGAGAGCAAGGTATCCATGCAGTTTGGAACGCCACTCATAATGAAACAAAGCTCTCCGTGTCAGCTACTTTCATGAATTCAACAATCTCAACCAAAACCAATTACACAGGGGTCTTCAACGCATCCGTCAATGACTTAAAGTACTCGTGGGTTGCCCAACATATTGGCACAGATTCCTTTATGATGACTAGTTTGAATAACACATACTACTGGTGAGTCTTTTCACGCAGAATTGTAAGGTCTTGAAGTATAATTTTAACTTACAAACTGCTTTATATTTATCAATATCAAATATCAATATATTTTTGCTATTTTCAATTTGTCTCTTTCCTTTGTGAAGCTGAAGATGCACACTTAAACATATCGTAAAATATTATAACAAACAAGCCATTTGAGACGTTTTTAATCATAACGAATACATATATGTGATATTTTTACATTTTATTCCCAATAAGTCTGTGCTGAACAAATCTGAATCCAGAGAAAAACTCACTCTAAAATAGCTTTTGAATGAAAATATGAGAAAATATGCATTCAATTTATTACCAATGCTTTGATAAATGACACAAAATCACTGCTTCTTATCTGTTTCAGGGATGACGAGACATCTATTATCGATCAGCTCAATGGGACCGATTACAAAATTAACCCAGACAAATACGTCAGAGCCGACTCCTACTTGAGGTGTATGAAGAATGATAATGAAATAAATTCAGTTTTATTCTTAACTGGCTTTGGTCAGAATTTAACCCTTCAAAGCTTGGCGATAAAGACTCCAGAGTCATACAACAACAAACTTCAGGGTTTATTCCAAAACAGTTTTATGGTAAGTTATGACATATTTCTCAATAATGAAATACTTCGAATGTACGGTTTCACTGGTGTAACCTATGATCCGATTTGATGGAAAGGGTGGAATAAGCTAAGTTGAGGACCAAAGGTAACTAGTACAATGTTTCTTGAGACGTGACTAAAAATAAACGTTTTAACATATTGCAACTATATTTGGCCTCCTCAGAATGTGTCACTTTTCAACGCATCAATCTCTCGTGACGTCAGCAAAGAAGACGAGAACACGTTGACCGCGACCGAGCTTAACATGTCACGTGGTAGCTACTCGACCTTCCTGAAAGTCATTAAAGACGAAAATCTTACCGAGGCAACACAAAATTTAACGTGGGGAATACAATTCAGGAACGAGTCACAAAGTACCGGAGTGGTCAATAAAGGTAAATGTTCGACTGGTGTTATATCGTGAGGACTGACATATACTGCAAATCACCGTTATAACACGCTTAGTGTTAGAATTATTACAACCTAATCTATGTCATTCCAAAAAACAAACAACAAATGCATCTTTTCAAAACTGTATTTAAAAAAAAAATCATGTTGATGACTGTGTTTATATAGGTTATTTACGTTCATTAAGGTTCATTGTGAAAGATTTAATATCATGTGTCATGATTGGAAGTATAACAACAACCTATAATTTACTTTAAATTTATAGCAGAAATTGCTTAAGATAGACTACGCATCTTACATGTATATTCGTCACATATACGTTCTGTAAAACGTCATTGAAATGTTATGAAGCAGATATCTGATAAGTTGCTCATGGACCCATCGCCTCACTTAAAGAAAGATCATTGTTGTACTTGGGTTATCTAACTGACTATCTATTTTATTACGTTTGAGTATGTATTAACAATACACTAAAAGGTCGCTTAAATGATTGACTCTTTGTTAGAAAGTTATTGTACTTCAAACCGATCGTTTTCTATTATTTCAGATGGTTTTACCGATGACGTAGAAGATGGAAATCAGTTCAATATTACTACGTTTGTTTCGTTCTTCGCCCGTAATGAAACAATTGGTGCATCAGTCCCGAGTTACTACGTTTCTATGAATATATCAGTTCCAGTTGTACGTTCCTTGAATTTGACTGATCAAACTAGACTTCAATGGGGATTCACCAGTCGTTTGGCCAACCTTTCGTCACTCCCAGAGAATGACTGCGGTTATTTGTTTCAGATCAACAGCAGTATCCCATCACTAAACGTGAGGCATGACTTTGATTTGGGTTTGGACACGTCTTTTCTCTCCAATTATAGGACTGATCTTAACTTCATGAAAGCTAAAAACTGTATTGAAATGTAGCAAATTATAACTGTTCAGCTAAGGTAACTACGTAGGGCTGCTCGTTCCTTCTCCGACCTCACCTCGCTCTATAAACCGTCCTCTCTCCGCCCTCTTTACAAGTGACGTACGATACTCTTCTGCCATCGGCTAGAGAACAAATAATTTAGGCATCATTTCTATCTCTTGTCAGTACCTTAACTATTTCAAGTCCCATAATGCTAACTAAAGTATTTGTCCGTTCCGATGATCAACTAAGGCCTGTAATTAGTTCTATCTGTAATAGCGTCTCCATAGTTTCCCTTTTTTCTCTCTTCACATTCTCTGAACGTCATCTGTGTAAATCTAAATCAAAACTGACGAATGGGAAATCGTTTTTAGTTAGTATAGGGAGTTACATCCCATTTTACCATAGCCTACTATGTTAAGTGTATTCCTCTCATTACATTTATAATCTTGCAAGCAATTCTTAGCATATTAAAACCCAAAACGTTGATACTATTGTATGTGTATATTGTACATTATCTCAATAAGTCACACTTCAAAAAAATAATATTTTCATTTTGCCAGAAATGTATACAAAAAAGGGGCGCTCATCAACTCGTAAACGACGAAGTCACTTTAGTTCATACACGTCATCTTAGCATCATGTATTTGTTCCTTTTAGAAGTCAGTGGTCCTAAGTATTTTAGTGTCTTTTGACTTTAGCCACAATTTAACCTTAGTTTCTTCTTTTTATTTTTTGAATGCATTCCTCTAGCTTGATGTCTCTAACGAGCTTTCCGTTGTTAACAAGACAACCGGAACGATGATAACAACTTACAGCCATGTTATTCGGGAGCGTACCTCCGGCGAGCAGCTGAATATATCTACCTACGGGCTACTTGATCCTGAGACAAATGAGCTCAGAAGCGCTTATTACTTCATCAGTCCATACCATAACTACAGTGGCGAATTAATGACATCATTGAACGACGGATTTGTTCTCCGAGACAACATTAGTCAAGAAAGTTCATATTTACCAAACATGGCTAATTTTTCTCAGAATTGTAAGTCCCAATTAAATACTCATTATAGTGAAATTAAGATCTGACCATCATGTAATGAAATTGAAACCGCTATGTAAAGGAGGTTAGGTGGTATGAAGCGGTCGGATCTAAAGATTTAATGCAAGAAAACAATTGTCTTGAAATTAGAATTAGTGTGCAAATTGGTCATCGGATTCCTTTTGTGGAGGTTGCATCTACATCTACCCTCCAGCACTGGATGTTTTCAAATGCAAATTCAAATGATCAGCTTTCACATGGCACTCCCTTTATTAGAGGAGAACAAAATCGTATGACGTGACATTTCAAACCATGCATTGCAATACTCAAATTATTCAAAAGTACTCAATTGTTTATCATAATCTTATATTTTCAGACTTCATTAATCTGAAGCCATGGAGGAATGCCAACATGGGATATTATTTGACGAACAGTATGCTCAACGTCTCTTCCACTCATAGTGTTCAACTCGATGGGCCAATAACCGAAGTGAGCCTTCTGCATCTGCTGAATACTACTCGTGACGTCATCAACATGACCTTCCATGGTGACCTGGACTCTTTAAAGGCGATACTTCTAAACGTTTCGTACACGCTTACAAACAGTAGTATCTACATTGATAATCGTCATGAAGTGAAAAGTCCGGTTATACTTAACATTGATTTTACGCATCATTTATGTCTAGATAGCGACCACGTAAATCATAGCCTTATGATGGAACTTCAGGGATCAAATAGTAGTCTTAACCTAGATTACTCTGTAGAAGGTGACTTTACTTCTATTACATTGATCAGTGAAGTCAATGGTCACATTCATAGAGATAATACCGTTCGAAGCTATACAGATGGAAGGATGCGATGGGGCAAGTATTTAAAATCTCAAATAACTCATGGAACAATTATCCAGATACCATCCTTGGTAAACACATCAGTAACCGCTGATTTCACAATCGATAAATTGAGATCGTTCTCACGATTTGACGTATTGCAGTCAAACCTTCATTCCCATATGGAATCCATCTTCGGTGTGGGTAGTTTACATGGCAGATTAAATTTATACAACTTCAGGACATTCTCCAAATTTGCTCAATCTTCTGTGTACGCACAATCAATGATTGAGTCAAGGTTTTTCAATTGGACATCAGCTGGGGGCATAGATGGTAATGGTTTCGCGAGTTTATCTGAGTTTGGCAATGTCCAAACGCATGGTATACTTAAAGTCCATTCACCAATTGCTATGTTCGATTGCAACTGCTCCACTGAAGTAGACGGTCGTGAAGGAAAGTATTGGGTGAAAAATATACAATCATCAAATCTTGTCAACTTTGAATCATTCCTGGGAAATGGGATGTACAATTTTTCGTATCACATGGATAATATTGAATCATTGTTCACATTTGACGGGATAGATGGGTCGTCCGATTTTCACATATCGTCACTGCTATTGAATATATCAGCTGTTAATCGACTCGACTTTGATGGGTTTGATAATACGTTTGAATTCGAGAGGATTCATGGTTCTTCGGACGTTACAATTGTATCATTCATCGGTGATAGTAATGTAACTCACTACTTCCAAATGGAATCATCTAGCAACCTAAGGACCTTTGAAAAGGTGAAAGCTGGCTTGCAATACAGCGTGGACAGCGAGATGTACGGTACAGGTCAACTTTTGGGAACATTCGTTGTCTACGATAACTATGACGTCCTCAGTTTCAGCTTAGGAGAGGTGTCACTGAAAGGTAATTTGACTTCTTACCTTGTTAACTCAACATTTGGCCACTTTTCAGAAGTACACGATATGGCTGGACCATTTGCCTACAGTTTTGCAAACTCCGAAGGAAATTACGATCTTTCATTGTCTTTTTTCAACGCAACCGGCAACTACACTAGTAGCACAACGGGAAGGAAGAGCATGTTCGTTGTTGAAAACGTAACGAACGAATGGCATTACGTTTCATCAACATCCATCTCTAATATGAATATAATGGCAGGCTCGTCACTGGTTCACGCTACTGGTTTTGCATCGCACGAATTACTTCTTAATACCTTTCAGTTTCACTGGGATACGCCGCTTGGTAACATCAAGACGGAAGTTCAACACAATCAGCAAAATATGCAAAATATCTTTACTTTTCATTCATCTTCAATAACATTCGACTTCCGTATCGATGGAAAATTCGTCAATACAACTAGCTATTACTATGTAATGGGTGAGGGATTCCTTGATCTCTTCACATTCGACAGTTTTAATATTTCTGCTTATCATGACGGTATGACTCGCTTTGGTCGTTCGTCAGCAGGATATGATCTTGTCATTACAGAGGTGTCCACTTTAAGTTTTAAAGAATTTTGCCACATGGAGAGTATGAACTTTACATCAAGCATATTCAATCTGAGCACCATGCTGGAGAATAGGGTTCACAACTTGAAAGGTTTTATGAAGTACGATTTTGCATCATCAGAGAGTATCATAAATCTTCAAAGCCACCTCCTGCATCACCAGTTTTACTCAATTTTAAGGGCGACCGAATCTAGAGGCCTGACACAATTGGCTAGAGTCGAAGTTAGATCTAGAATGAACACGACGTCTTCAATTCTTCGGCATATCTTTAATACAAACCTTACCATTTCCGGCATGAGGGGTGTTTGTTACATAGACAATATTAATTGGAACGTCGTCGAACAAATTCAGTTGAGTAATCTTTCCATTGATGTTAGCTCTATGTATGGACATAACGGGCAGACTTCATTGTTTACTTACGACGGTTTAAGTATTAAGTCTAATGTTTCGATATCAAGTCCCAAACTACTCTTCAAAACTGATTATTCATATAACGTACTGGGTTCCTCTGGATTATTCCAAAGAGAGAACGTCAAGTTCTGGGGCATGACTTCCTTTAGAGCATATGAAGTATCAGGAAGGATTGTATTTGAGTCTGATGTGAAAGATCAGACAGGTATATCGTCGTTTGCCGAATATCATACGAAGCATAACATCACTTTCGAAAGTCCATTCGTCAATTTGACTTCCGTGGAACATATGGAAATGCAAGATCAATTACACATACTCTACTTCAAAAGACTTCAGAATAATGGAACCTTCAATTTGACAATTCTGGGAGAAAACATGCACCATGGATGGAGTACGTTAGTAGAAGACAGCTCTGGCTGGTGGACACTACAAAATATGGTGTTCACGTACGACTTTATGAGTCAAGGCTCTGTTAATTGCTCGAACTCATTCCTCTTTACTATTGGCGGCTGCTCTGGGTTCGGTCATTTTGAAGAGATGGTTTTAAGTCATACTATGCAGTTATCAAGTGAAATGCTTAATGGTACGTCATCGGCTAACTATACCCTGGCAGGGGTTAACGGTGATGTGAAGAGAATTTCTGGTGGGTCAAATGCAGCATTCGATACACCGGTGGGAAGATTAATTGGCGATGCTACAACTGTAGTAAGAAAATATGGTAAAACGTATCACCTCCACTGGATAACTCCAATCGGAGAGATCAATATGACGATCGATCACGTACAGAAAAAAATAAAAACTCTATTCCAGTTTGATAGTGCAAGTATTAGTGTTACATCTAGTGTGTCTGGGAGCGTAGTTAATGGCACAGGAAACATGATAATTTCTGGAAATGGGTTTAAGAGCTTAGCTACGTTTTCAAAATTCAATGTTACCGGCGATCTCGAGGCACAAGCTTTAGTATTAGGAATGGTATCCGGTGATTTTAGTATGTACATTACAAAAGTAAATGGCTTCAGTTTCAAAAAATTCTACATGTCCCAAAGTTTGAATTCTAGCACTGAGAATACTAAATTTGCGAGCATGCTATCGTACAATATGAAGAATACTGCTGGGTTCTTCAATATAGATTACGTTCAGCTTTTGACCGGAGTACATGCTCAGACTCCTTTCGTTGATACCAGTTTCTTCTATAGTGCCGAAGCA
Organism: Apostichopus parvimensis; assembly: GCA_000934455.1. Classification (NCBI taxonomy): domain Eukaryota; kingdom Metazoa; phylum Echinodermata; class Holothuroidea; order Aspidochirotida; family Stichopodidae; genus Apostichopus; species Apostichopus parvimensis. Next base: position 107,116 of record KN882452.1, on the reverse strand, counting down.
CAAGGCGTTCGTGGACCAACCCAAGTCCAGAGTTTTAATTGCACAACCGCTGTCAAATGCTCTTCCTCGTTATTTGTCTACAAGTTAAAGACTGACGTGGTGGTAGATAACTCACAGAGTATATCACACGTGGACTACATAGCAATCATGTTTGAAAATTCAGTAGAGAGTGGCCAATCAGCCATGTTGGTTGTAGGTGGGTTTGAGCTCACAGGGCAGCAATCAACACTAGTTTACGAAAAATTGTTTGCTGGAGCAAACGTTACTGTATCGACATCGCCTATTAGTTTATCTTTGCAAGAAACTTACGAAGTCGTGGATTCTAATGGCTTGTTTACTAGTAAGAGTTTCAGATTAACTTCTAGAGGTACGATGAACTCGGTGCTTTCATCCGGAGATTTCGACCTTCTAGCTGGAACTGCCAATCAAAATGGAGCGTTCACTTTTGATTACGCAGTCATGTCGTTGCTATCCACAATTAATAGCCCAACGACAAACTTAACATTAGATACCAAGTTTGAGATCCAAGGTCAAGTTCGATTCTTGCACTTCAAGTATTTTAACCATAGTGCATTCATGTATTTGGATATGCCAGGGGAAGTTATGCAGCATTCGTACACATTCCAATTAGAAGAAGGATCTGGATGGTTTCGCAACCGTGCCATGAAAATGACCTACAGTGGTGAAGACACCGGACTTTTTAACTCCTCCGTTTCATATCAATATTCTCGTGGTGATCCTTCAGACGCCGGTGTACACGAAGGATTTCAATATCAGATCAATATCGCTAGTAGTTTCCTGAATGCCTCCTCCAGTAGCATTTCGTCTACATATGATCCTACAAAACTTGCCGACGATGATAATGGTTTCGAAGAGTTTGAAGCCAATCTTGCAACTCCGCTTGGTGATTTTTATGGGTTTGGCCTAATGCAAACTAGGAATTTCGAAAAAGTAATACACTTCAATTTCGTAACTGCAATTGGGGTAGGCAATGTTACCATGACCGTAGAAAGAAATAAGTTTGTCAATCCATTCCAATTTGAAGATGCTAGTTTGAAAGTTGATACAATTTTTACTGGTAAGTTTGTAAACATGTCAGGCTTTTCTCTTTTAGTTGGAAAAGGCTTTTCTGGCCCTTTTAACTTTGTCAATTTCACCGTGACAAATAAATATGTTTCTAGTTTACCGTTGGGAGCAACAGCTAGTTGTGATGCTTTTATGTATATCACTCATATGAATGGTGTAGCATTCGAAAAGTGTCATTTTGCTGAGAACTACCAAGTTGACTCCGACTTTCTGAATGCAAATGCAATGCATGAAACAACCGTTAACAATTTACGCGGTGTCTTTGACTTTGACTATGGGTTAACTGCGGCTGATTTCCAAGTTCGCAGCAGTAAACTTGACTTAGGTTATGGCTTTTTTTCTGACATATCTGGTGCTAAAGGCGTAAGTCATTTCAAAAGCTTTAGATGGAGTTCTAGTGCAAACACTTCTTTGCCAATGTTGACACATCAACTCAGCGTCGAGCTCAACATATCCAGCATGGCGGGACTAACTCAAGCAAAACACATGGCAGCGGAGTTTGTGCACTTATTTGAAACTGGTGGACTATCCTTTCTAGGTAACGGAGAATTCGAACTCGTGGATAGCACTGCCACATTCAATTTTGACACAGTAAACGTACTCGTAAACGTTTCAGTGAAGAATGCCGATAAAGCTATGAAGTTAACTTTCACTCATGTCATGTACAATTCTACCGGATTTTTGTTTTTTGATGAGTTCACTGAAACAAGCGTATGTGAAATGACATCATCCGACTCATCAAGCAGCTATAGCTCATACTTACAATATCTCCAAAGTCGTGGTTTGTTTAATTTCGGTGACTTCTCGACTGGCTCCAATGCATTGTCCAGCAATTCCAAAACCAACTGGACTTTTGATATGCACACGAAAATTCACAATGCAACCAACTTTTTGTATTTCAAACTGATGGACACCAACTGTAGTATTAGTATGAACATAGGTGTTGAAGACATGAATCATCTGTATCGAATGATTATGACCGATTCCTCTGGATGGGCGAAGTACGGTCAAATAGATATAGTCTACGAAGGCGAGAACAGAGGAGTCTTCAACTCGAATTCCTCCTATCATTTTCATGTCGATGGAATGTCAGAGATGTGGGTCTACGATGAACTCAGTAATACCTACATGGTGGAATTCAACAGTGAGCTGATGAACGGTAGTGTCCATAGCAATGCATCTATCTCTCAATCAGAGGGCATTCTCTCATTCCTTGAAATCAAAGGACAAACATCAGCACGAACATCGAATGGTCTCGGTGAAGCGGAGGGAATGATCCTACTTCATGCCAGTGACGTCAGTGTGCCACTGAAGGCTAAGGATTTCTCTTTCCACGGGTCAGTATCCTTTGAAGACTTTTTGCAATCAGGTGTTACTGCCAAGGCAGACTCATTATCACTACCGCAAAACTACGAAGGATTATATGCTTCTTGGTCACTAGAGAGTCAAATGGGTTCGGCAAACCTTACCACTGGCATCTTGTAATGTCTGCACGTACGCACCTTTTTGAACGTCATCATGGATTCGGATCTTAAATACGTTCTTCGTGACATTTTAAGTCCGTGATGAGCTATTAAAACAATTTTCATGTCTTCCTCTCCTCTAATTTCAAAGTAAAATGAGCCGTTTTTTAACGTAATAAATAAATATTAATAATAAATAATAAACAATCGACGGTGATATCATTGTTCTGTCATTTTTTTGTTCCTCTTTTTGGGGTGGGGGGGGGGGGGGGGGGAAACACAATTGTGTTACGATAAAACTGTTCGAAAGCGACCAAAACGATACAATGTGGCATCAGCAGCGTTATTGATTGCTTGATTCCGAATAATTCACCACATCGCCATTGGGACTGAACCTCCGGACTTCTCATGGTTTACTCCCGAAGCCTAACCAATGAATGGGTATAGCCGCAAGGCAGCGGAGCTGTACTATAAAGGTTGACAAGCGCCGCTTACCGAAACCATCTGGTTTTGAGGCCCCATCGGACCTCCACTTCTTCTGTCAGTTGAAACAGTTCAACCGGGTTCAAACATCAAGCCACGCGAGAATGGCAGAAGCTGGACTTTTTTTAGAGTATATTTTAGACAAACGCCATTGAGAGCATTTTATAGGTTATTGTTCCCACTTATATGTTCATTAAGTGTACGCACTATCTATGGAAAGAGTAGTCATATGAAACCAAACCTTTACTTATTCACGAAACATAAAGACAGTTGTGAAAGAAAAGCATAATGGTGCTTCGGTATAGAACCGTTTTGAAATCATTGTAAGGCAAACTCCATAAATTTGACAATCCTAGTATATGCGAAAGCTAAACATAAAGTATAAAATCCCGTGGGCTGCATACGTCTACTGCTACGCTTACATCCTCAACATTCAAGGTATTAGAAATAAAATTAAGAAACAAACATACTTAACAGGGCTTGGCAGTTGCGTTACATGTGTTTATAAAGGAACGAGTGTAATTATGGTGAAGTTGAAGCCGACTTTCATGAAGAGGGGTTTCTCCCCAAGATAAAAAACAGGCGTCAACTGGTTCATTCAATTGCATATTAGATGATAACGTACAATAGTTAGCATACGTATATGATTCACGCATTTCTTGACATCTGAAAGGCCAATAACATGGAAATTGCCACTCATGTCAGTTGTGATTAGAAGCTTGATGCCAGTTCAGACTCTTACCTTAAAAGATGGCTGGTTCCATTCGTCTGATACAGGGCAACGGGGAAAGGGAAAGCAAGGGTTTCCCCAATAAATGGCTTCAAAAGACATTTTTAGAAAGGTTTCTCTTTCTGACATGTGTTTTATGCTTGTAAATCGTTAAGAGTATATCTACAATTGTTGTAAGTAGCTAGGTAGCTGAGAGTCTTACGGTAAACTATGGAAATGTTAAGATACCGTCAAAATGTTAATCCCTAGTTCTGCAACTTTGCTGCAATTCATCATTCTGCTGCAAAATGTTAAAATGATGACGTTCTGAGTTGAACGTTATTAATCATTTTGTTGCAAAATGCTGAATTCACGGTCGGATGTCTTTAATAATCCATTTATTATTTTGCTGCAAATTTTCAAATGATAACATTATGATACGAGTATAATTAAAATTTGGCTGCAAACTGTTGAGTTGACCAGATGTACTTAAGTGATCACTATATCCGACTTCGCGACAATTTTTTTTTAACTGTTGACATATTTATAAATAATCAGTGTCATTTTGCAGCACAATTTCTCCCTTATTAGATTCAAGGAATTAGTTACTTAATCATTTCGCTGAAAATTACTACTATATTTACATGAAGATCTTAACATGTTGACGTTTCCATTGTATTCCTCAGTCTTTACAATGGTTAGTATATTAATTTAATATAACAAATGATTCTAGTGTGTCTTATCCACTCAAACAATTAATGTTACAATTGGAATAACTGAATATCCTGGAGAAAATAATATAACTTGCAATATCCTTAACACGAATAGCTCGCTCTGTAGCACGCTATACATGAGACAACTGCACAGTTAGTTGTATAAAAGAGAGATACCATACTTGAAATCTGACTTTTTGTTGAAGGACCGCAGAAGGATGATCTGCATACAATACAATGTACCGTGTCAATGACCGCTACGAACCACAATTTTAAGTCCATCTTGTCCATTTCTGTACTACTTCCATATATTTTATGACATGAACTTTTCCTTCATCAGTGGATGGAATGTTTAGAGTAGTACAGGTCACATGAGACCAGCACCTTCGAAACTGCTCAATAGACAAACAAACATAACACTTTTATGGCGGTCTCAAATAATATGTTTTGAATGTGTTAAATATTAGACAATTAAGTCTGGACTGAGGATTAAAAAAAATATAAAAAAAAGAAATATTATAGCAGTTAATATTTTAGAAGCCAGAATAACTACAGAACCTTTTAAATTGATCTGTATACTTAACAATTATTTCTTGTTGAACAATGACGTATCAAAAATAAAACCCGGCCGGCATCCAACCTCTAGATGATACCTTAACATGTAGTGCAGTCGTGATCTCCGATGAGGATTTGTTATCTATTCAACTCTACCTCACCCCCTTTAGTCTTTCACTTCCAACCTCAATCTCTCTCTCACCCTCCCAGTGTGTAACAAGGCACCCCCGACCATCAACCAATGTCATCTTGTAAACTGTGCACGTGTACGTGACACTTGAAATATCGATGCGTTCCGCTCATTTAATTGAACCGCGTTCCATGAGAACCTATACTTACAGAATCGTTCTCAGTGTACATAGCATTGACAGTTATGTTTCACCCTGCTGAGGATTTGAATGAACTTTGAATGACATGCAAACTGTATACCAGAGACCTGTATCACTTTTAGTAAAAGACCAATGGAAATTAGATATATCGAAAGCTCATTATTGCCAAACAACAACAAAACAAAACAAACAAGATTCACATTTATTTTGATAGTCTGCTGGTTAATTTTTTTTGGAGAGGAAAGGGGGGGGGGGCAAATATATTGCCTAGTATTTGTATTCTCTTCCTAAAGATGAAGTTTGACCAAGCCGTTTGTCGTCATATATATTTGACAACATGACGATTTTGTTTCTTCGAAAATGGCGTGGTTGTTTGTCAGAGATATATTTCGGCAAAACTGTTTTCCCGAAACAAATTTCTCGAAAACATGGCAATATTTGGTTTTCGGAGAATGAATGTGTTGGTTTTTCTTTCTTTTCTTCGCATTTGTTCAGTCATAGGAGAGTTGAAAGTTTATATATTTGTCTTCTGGGATGAGTTTACATTTTTCGGGTAACATTCTGTTCCCCTCAAACAACTTAAAATTGGGTATTATCCAATCCTGTACATTAACAACGGGGCGGGGGGTGGGGTGGGGGAAGGGGCGGTGGCGTAGCAAGTCGCAATCTAACACCGGTGCAGCAATAGAAATTGTCAACAAAGGGTAGTCCAACCATGAATTGGGCTTTCGTGAAAATTGTTTTATGTTTGGCACCTCCAGACGCCCAGATATTGAACCCCCGGGATTTCTGTTGAGAATGGAATTTCGTTTGAGTTCTCACTTTTTGGAACTGTAATGAACAGTATGTATAACAGTAATACGAAAATGTAACAAAAAATATTTTGATTTTGAAATCTGTGTTGGCAGCCGATCGGTGATCATATTTTTCGGGGGTTTCTCATAGTTGCGCCGGGAAGGGGGGTGGGGAGGGGGTGTTCTAATATGTTTACGTAAACTAAAATCTCAATTGATTGGTAGCGTTCTTCTCTAGGCTATTTATAAAACAGCTGGTTAATGTTGTTTGGTATTCATAAGTAGATGAACTTCACATGAACCTACAATTTCTCACTAACCTTAAACGTACCGCACATTCTACTCAAAACCAATTACATTTACTGTAAGACCCACCTGTCAAAGAATTCTCTGATTCTGTTTTTCCCGGTATCGATGCCTATAGAGATTAGAATGCGGCTCTTTTTATTACACCTGTTCTTATTCTGACCTCTCATCATAAGACTGTACAACCGTTTTTATCTGATTTAACTCCGTTCTCACACTACTCTTGTCATACATTATTAGGACTGAGAGCAAGTTGTAGTCACCATTCGTGCTGGTGTAGGTCTGTTGCTCTTGACGTCTCTTAGTAACTGGGAGAAACGTTTATGTCGTGAACATCTAACAAAGGAAAGGTAAGACTTTATATCAACATTTTCGACAAGTTTGAGAATTGTTTGCGAATTGAGACAAATAACAATATAGATATAGCATCCGTTCATGCACGCCATAGCATATCGTGCCCATCATAAGTTCTAATTTACACAGCGGCAACGTAATCATCACGTGGGTATAGGCCTATACACAAAACGATTGGTATATGTTTCATTTTCGTATTACAGTCATGCCTCTTGTTATGTGGCTATAGAAAAGAAGCTGACCAGCTGATTTGTATCAAGAATCATTAAGACTGGGATTGGCCAGTGTATGTTCCCATGGAAACGTGTGAACACAAGTATTTTAGTTTAATTTATATTGAATTATCACGGGAAGATAAAAAAGATGAAGAAAAAGTATCAGTCTGTTATAATATTTGAAGTTTTGTCTCTCTTTCAATATATCTGTATTTCTGCTACATCAACTATAATCCCTTAAACAAAGTCCTTTCTGTAAGGCTGGTTTTTCACGCCCAAGTTTTTGCCACAAAAATATATATTATTTTCTGTTTTGTTTTATTTGTCTTAACATGCCATTGTTGTTTATTAATGATACTGCCAGTTTGGTTTATCCTTGATTTGAATTAGTTAATGAACATAAAGAAGTTGAAACTGTTAGGAAATTCGACCCCATGAACTAAATGAAAATATTGAAAAAGTAAACGTTTGCGCAGGATATGGCGTTCGAAATATCTGACAGGGAAGTCTAGATAATCAATATGGTATATAATAGCCTATCATTATTGTGAATCCATCGTGTTATTGGCCACTTGCCATAATTATATAATTACCTGTCTTTATATAATATGGTCACGTATTTTTAATAAGATTTCAAATACTAAATTAGACAGAACCCCCCCCCCCCCCCCCCCCGGCCCGAACAACTGCAGACATGGTTAACATTGCTTTACAAATTCGAATATTGGTTGGGCAGTCCTGTTAAAAATGCTTTCCAGACGTGACTATACAAAACCGACGATTTGCAGTCAAAAGAAATATGAAAACGGCTTTGGTGATCTTTGTGTATAGTATGCATGATTCGGTCACCGCTTAGTGAGAATATAACATTACCATCCAAGTTATACTTGGCGATTGAAATTTGACTGGGTATGCATCGACATTTTCGTTATTGGATAATTACAGCATAATACCTTTTAAAAACGAAACCACAGTACATCTGGATAAAGGTTTTAATCTACAAATCTCATGGGACGAAGGCATTTTGGGTTCGCTATAACACCATTTGTTGTTGTTGCACTATCCTCCTGCTGCGAGGATCTCTTATTAGCATTTCAGCGAATTTGAGAATGCTAGCCTCACCACTCCTTCTCCCCTTTAATTTGCCCATGCACGCAGGGTGCACTTTATATCATGCTTTATTAAGAGAGAGAGAGAGAGAGAGATATTACCTTCCTTTTCTCTAGACTTTAATTAAAGTTTCACGCTGATATATACAGCAACTTTAGTCCCCATGTAGTATCAAACCAGTCTAATCCTGTGTCGAGCAAGGTGAACTTTGAAATGCATTGATTGTTAAATACCGTTCTTGATCAATAATAACTTCACCAATAATGCAGTTTGAACTGGTCTTTATATATGTAAACAGAGTCTTTCTGTTGTTTATTTGTATAGTTGTCACGTGTTAGGATATT
>KN882452.1:85526-98420 GCA_000934455.1 Apostichopus parvimensis | reverse complement strand
AGATTATGTACTAGTAACGATTGACATTATTATTATTATTATTATTGACAATACACTACAGACGATAACAATACAAATTCCCTCAACTTTAGGCCTAACTGCAGCAGGATACTCGACGCATTTCGATATTGGACAACAATAGTCCTTTGTGAAAACCAGTAGTCTAACAAACTGCCAAACATCTTTGTTCTTCTCTTTCTCCTCAGTGTACTATTGTATACCACTTTGCGTCATGGCAGCTTCATTTCTGGACTTCTTTGTTCTTTTGTTAATCCTCTCAGTATCCGCTTGTATTGGAGTGTATCATGCGGTGCGCGCATCGGGTGAAAATTCGGTGGAAAACTACTTTCTCGGTAACCGTAAAATGAATCCGGTGCCTATTATTTTTTCGATAATCGTGTCAAGCTTATCTGCAGTAACTTACCTTGGTACACCAATCGAAACATATTTATATGGACCTTTGTTCTGGATTGTAATATTCAATAAATTCATAGCAGCATGGATCATATCGCGGTGTTTTCTGCCGGTATTTTATCGTTTACGTTTAACGAGCATATATGAATATTTGCAGTTGAGATTTAACACGGCGGTTCGATGTAGCGTTTTGGTTGTGGATGTTGCAAACACAGTGGTATATATGGGTATAATAGTTTACTCGCCAGCGCTGGCATTGCAAACAGTAACCGGTTTTAATTTGACGATTTCTATCCTGGTGACTGGTAGTGTTTGTACGTTTTATACCGCCATTGGAGGACTAAAAGCTGTGGTCTGGACAGACGTATTTCAGGTAAATCATACAGACATGTATAATCTTGTTTCAGTATTGCGGGTTCTCTTTTCGGTTGGTTGATTGGTTGGCTGTGTATTTATGTAACGTGCATTATTTATACTATGATGATAATAAAAGCATACCGAAATGAGTTACTGTTATGCCTGCCCACTACATTACACGAATGAGTAGCTGTTGGCTGTCGTCTGCTTGACCTGACTAACTGACATGAGTGCTAGCTGACTACCGCATAGTATGATCAGACTGGTTAACTGGCTGGTTAGCTGAATGTTTGAACTTACTCATTGACTGGCTTCGTGACTGGTTGGATTAGTAGCTGGCTATCTGACTGACTGACTGACTTGTCAGTTGGCATACTGACTGGCGGAGTAGCTGGATGACTGACTGCAGGGGTGTGACTGTCGGTTTGACTTATTCCTCTATGAATGGTTGGCTGAGTAGTGTTTATGTATTTCAGTGTCTCGTTGACTGACTGACTGACTGACTGACTGGCTAACTGACTGATTGGCTGAGTAGTGGGATATCTGACTAAGTTTATAAGGCTGGCTGGCTGAGTAGCTGTGTGTCTCTCTATTTCGCAGTCTCTTTGACTGATTGAGTGACTGGCTGACGTAACTGACTGACTAACTGATGGCTAAGTTTTTATGGCAGGCATTGATTGACTGACTGACTGATTGATTGGCTAAGCAACTGGCTACCTGTCTGACTGGCAGACTATATGGACTAGAAGATGGACGACTGCTTGATTGGCTTGTTGGATTGATTGGTTGTCAGACTGACCAACTGACCAGTTGACTGATTTGTTGAGTTGCTGAGTAACTAGTAGGCTGGGGATGGTTATCTGACTGACTGATAACTTGGTTGGTTAACTGTTTGGCAGACTGGTCACTGAGTGATTGGTTGACTGACTGATTAGTTGAGTAGTCAACTGACTCGTTGACCGAGTAGCTGGATGAGTGACTAATCGCCGGAGTAGCAGACTATCAGACTGACTGGTAAGCTGATTGATTTGCTGTGTGCAGCAGTTGTCCAGGTAATAACTATCCTAACCAAATCAATTATTCTTTGGTTACTTCACAGGCAGTTATGATGTTAATTGGATTCTACGCCATTATTATTTACGGTTGCATTGAAATTGGAGGACCAAAGGAGATTTTTGAGAGGTTACAAGACGGAGGACGGGGAGCCCTGGTAGATTTCAGTCTGGACCCAACTATTAGATATTCTTTTTGGTCTTTAATGATAGGCGGGTTGTTCTTTATTTTAGCCATGCTCATCAAACAACCAATTATACAGCGTTTCAACTCATGCGCAACAGAGCGACAAGCGCAGATGGCTTGCACGTTTGGTGTTCTTGGTATTGGTGTGATTGAACTCACTGCTGTCATGTCGGGTATAATACTGTTTTCTTACTTCTTTGACTGCGATCCCGTCAGTGACGGTAAGATTCAACGCCATGACCAGCTGGTACCTTACTTTATACTCACCTTATTTGGTGATATGCCTGGTTTTGTTGGTTTGTTACTTGGTGGTGCTTTCTGTGCGTCGTTGTCGTCCGTGTCATCGTTAGTGAACGCCTTGGCCGCCATCACTGGCGAAGACGTCATCAAGCGATTATGGAAGGACATTGATGAAGACCGATATACACGCCTTGTTAAAATAGTGTCGGCGTTATACGGTATCTTAGCAACAACTGTTGCTTTCCTAGCAACGCGTCTTGGTGGCATCCTCTATGCGGCGTTAAGTTTTATGGGTATCTTTGGTGCCCCAGTACTTGGTGTATTCTCTCTGGGTATTTTCGTACCGAAAGCTAACTCGAAAGGCGTTCTTGTTGGTTTAGTCGCTGGGGTGGCGGTAGGAGTGTTTCTCAAGATTGGAGCTGACATCTATCCACCGGTGTACCATGAAGTACCGGCTGTGATGACGTCAGGATGTGTTAACGCCACCACTGTATTTCCCTATACATCTTCTACAGAGAGGTCACCCACTGCATATTCAGTGAGTGGATTGAGTTGTATCTTTTCAATAAGTTACCTTTACTACAGCTTTGTGACATTTTGGATAACATTTCTTGTTGGAAGTCTGGTAGGAGTTATAACAAACACGAAAAGTGATAGGCTAAAAGTTGACCCGAAACTACTTTCGCCAATAGTTTTGAAATATATGCCACTGTCTTACCAGCGAACAGCAGGTAGTGAAGACGTCCTCTCTGAGAAAGACAAGAAGCGAAAGAGTTTTAACGGTCTTGAAGAAATTGAGTGTAAAGACTTTAGACAGACATTAACTCCTGCCATCTGATGAAATTACGCAAATGAATGACACAGTTCATGTTTTAAAATAATTAACTAATCCTATTTAAAATTGAGGTAAGTTCCAACGTTTGTGAGATGTCGAGTTATAAAAGTCTTTTCGGTAAGGGCGAGTGGGGGGGGGGGAAGTTTATCAATTTGGGATGTGAGGCTGTCTTTCTGCAGAAGAAGAAATAGTTTCTAACTTTCGTTATTTTCATACGTTGATATCTTGGCGAGCAGTAGCCTACGTGTTATAATGTAATGTTATGTAATACTACTGTTAGTAACAGTTCTTGGTATATCAGTACAACAATGTAACACAAATTATGACTACGCAAAAAAAAAAAAACATCCCAGCGATAGAGGATCATGTTTAAATTTGCTCAGATATTTAGTTTTGTATTATGAAATGAATCAAAACTACATGAAACTTTATATGTAAACAAGACTCATACCTAATGACAGCTATAATAAAATGTTCTACTGGAGCCGCTCTTAAATGTCCCTCATCCGCTGGTAAGTAAAGTCTTATACCATTAAAAGATAATGAAAACGTCCGTCCGATTGTTATTTTACATGCATACCAATTTAAGCTGCACATAATCTGTTATGATTGTCAACATAATATATATATATATATATATATGCACCTATATGATATACTACATGCATGCTGTGGAATCGATCCTCAATTTTATTGTAAAAACTAGAAATACTTCTGTTTAATGTTAAAATTTCTCATCTTCATTTTATATGAATGTACATATTTTAATTTCAATTTCATGTTATCTCTATACATTATACATAAGTACAAAACTGAAATGTAACCGGATCAATACAATGTTTTATATCTTCAGACCAGATTTTTTACGTTTCTCTGTGGCTAGTGATAACACTATAGAGCAAGAACATGAGGCAAATGAATGGGCGTGCTTGGGGGGAATGGCCCCGAATATATGTCTCACACCACTTTGATACACCCCTGTTAGAGTCGGTATCATAATTGGGGTGGTCAGAGTGGCCTTATGCTGATAAGTTATACACCTCGCCCCCCCCCCCCCCACCTCTTCCTATCACACACACCATTCACGTCACACCACACCATCTCCAGCAAGTTTCGACCATAATCTATATATATGTATATATATATATATATTGTGTTGTATGTCATATGACGTAGTGTCCTTTGGTTCCCTGTTATCCAGAAGTGAATAACACAACGGTATAATATATATGCACCGAGCTACGCAGACCAGTTATTTTCGATATAGTTTCTATCAATAAGGAGTAGTCTGTTTAATCATGTTTTGCCTCATTGGTTTAATGAAAACCAATCACCACCGTAAGTGAAAACCTGTCAAATGAAATTTTGTTATCGGTCAAAAAACTTACCTTTCAATGACGAATGCTGATCAAAGTTTATTTGCCTACTTAGACTATAATCTCGTAGGAATTCAAGAAATGTATCTAAAAATATCCAGCTGTCTGTCTGTCTATCTGTATGATTTCTTGATTTATATCATGTGGGGTTGATGAACACAATTCCATTCTGGCTTTGGGTTTGCATATATTTTATGACACGTTGTAGACAGGTAGACAACACGCGATGTACATGTGATAAATATGTCTATATATAGCCCCGTAACGGTCTCTCTACTCTGCTACGTGTATGAAAATTGGTAAACGACATCCAACCACAACAGTGGGAACGGCATACAAAACAACAACACAAACTTTGATACCTTATCTAACAATCTAAACCGACGATAATATTCAATGCAAAAGATAAGTGTCCAGTCGATCCACTGACACTGTTGACATTTGAGACAGATTTTGATCTCGTCTTATATAATGTGTCGGTTAAGTTTTAGTATTTCATTGAATAGAAAGATTTTCCGTATATTTGGACTGGCAATATTAAGTTTAAGCGCACGTGCTTAACAGACGATAAAGTTTTAAAATAGATTTTAATAGTCTGGGGATACATTAATCCATAGTTTCGTATTACAAAGAATGCAAACGTGTAACATGCAAATATGTATTATAACAGCCAGCCGTTTGGCCTCGTACGTACATAGGTTATACGTCTATTTTTGAACTTAACAGGTGAACTTTGAATCAAGCCAATAGTCAACATATATGTTAACTTGGACTAACGTATGTTCAAACAGAATCACTCCTTCCCTGTCTATAGTTACATACGTACGAAATCCCTGATGAGAATTAAAAATCTATGCGAACACACGTTGAAACTCAACGGACGCTCTTAAGCAACGTGCTATCTTCATATATTGTACCAGTCTTTAAATTGTTTCATTAATAAAAGGACATAGCCGTTGCCTCTAGCATTAATATGTGTACAAATATTGCTGAAAAGAAAAATATCAGTACACTATGTTTAAGGTTCCTCATCAACTTCAGAACACAATACGATTATGACTTCATTCTCTTCTCATCATTGCGGAGTTTTTAATAAGACATTGAGAGATCTATAAGTGATAGCAAATTGCTACTAGTATCGCGTTAAAATACTGAAGTTCGAACCGTAGATAAAGTCAATCTAAGACGTGGACATTTTTTTCTGGACTGATGCAGATGTCGATCAGTATAATTATAAAGGAAAAGAAAATACATTGGCTTGGCTTGGGCATTTGGGAAATCACTGCTAACATTTCCGATACTCATTAGAAACAGACTGAAATTTGGAAACTCAAGAAAGGCGCCCCCAAGTTAAAGAAAATTAGTTCTACAGTCATTGGTATGTTTAAGCTCTCGGCATTTTAATCCTATAGATCTCATTAAAATTTCATTTAGAGATATTGTAGTTAGAAATAGCCTACTGGTTTAAAATTATGCAATGAGAATTAAGTGACTGAAGAAAATAAAAGTTGGTCCTTGTAAAGTCTGTTACACACACCATGACACAATTTTACAGGTAGTGTAAAGCATGAGTCGGTCTTATGTCAAGAAATCATGTCACGTGTATAGTTTGACCAACTTCGCCGGTGCACAAGAATATCCCGCAGTACTTTCTACATCATTGTTTATTCATCAAAACGTCATGAATACAAAATTTAAAATTGTTACGTGGCGTCGCGGGCTCTCCTTGTGTTCTTTGACATGATGTGTGTTCTCAATCAAAACCAATTTCTCTCTGATTTAAAAAAATAAAAGCAAAAACCGCAAACCCTGCTGCAGGATGGAGTTCTAATAATTCTATGGAGTGTAACTTGTTTTGGGGGTCCCTGGATCCGTTGCAGAAACCAGTTGGATAGCCGTATTTTGGCATTACGCCCTCGTTTTCATTGTATACTTTTGTGTGTCACGTTTGATCTGGTAATACAATCTGCTTATTGCGCATATTGCATAATCACTCAGAGAATACACAAACAACGTGTGCTAGCTGGAAGAATACTAAATAAACGGAAAAACCGTGAAACAGAATGGCCTCATTATAAAAACCGTGGTTCAAATGGACACAGATATTATCTCGATTGGTTTACTTGTCTCTTCAATATAATTTCGAAATGACTTCTCTTTCTATTGTCGATTATTTGGTGCTAACTGGAATGCTCGTAGTGTGTGCTGCCATTGGATTATACCATGCATTTCGCGGAACTAGCGCACATAGTGGAAGAGAATATTTTCTTGGTAGTCGAAGAATATCTCCATTCCCCGTTGCGGTGTCCCTTGTGGTGAGCGTTATGTCTGCAGTAACGTACATTGGAACCCCAGCAGACGTTTATATTCATGGCCCGAAATTTGGACTCATGTGCCTGAACAAAGTGATTGTTGCATTCGTTGTTACAACAGTATTGTTACCAGTTTTCTACCGTCTTGAAGTCACTAGTGTATATGAGTACCTTGATCGTAGATTTAACAAAGTTGTTCGGTACGGTGTCGTCTCCCTCGAAATGTTTTTCTCTACGATGTACCTTGGAATTGTTGTCTATGCACCAGCCTTGGCACTCAGTACCGTCACTGATTTAAATTTAACCCTGTCAGTGCTTTCCATTGGTATTGTCTGTACCTTCTACACAACTGTGGGTGGGATCAAAGCTGTGATATGGACTGACGTGTTTCAGGTGAGGTTTCCACTTCATTTTGAAAGAGTATGAGTTTAACTAGTTTAAAGGCATTGAAGACTCGCCCAAACCGCGTGCTGCCATCTAAAAAAGTTAACTTTCTGTTGCTTGCAAGTGACGTTTTGTTCGTGTCGCTACAAAATGCAGACAGTAATGAAACGTGATACAAGTTCTCTTTAGCTGGACCTGAGACGTCCATCGCTGTATCGTTTACATGTACACTGTGCTGTTGGTAATGACCGCAGCTGTATGTACTGACTGTACACTAGTGTCTAATTACCGACGGTAGCAAGCGGTGTGTGTACTTTCTGGGATTGATGGTGGTGTCTAACACTTCTCTTACACCTCATCGAAACTAGGTCAGATTACCGGCATTAGACGTTTCTTTTTGCGCCAGTCTTCACACCCTTTAAGGGGAGGTTAAGAATGGAAGGGGTAGTGGAATAAAGTGAGGGCTCATAGTATGGGTAAGGGAGGTGGATATGGGATAATCAGGAGGCAGGAATAAAGAGGAGGGGAATGGGGCAGAATTTGTAACAAATCAATTCATTAATTATTTCCTCTTTAAGATTGTAAAAACAGTAATGGAGCACTGTATACAATGGACTAACTGGTCATTTATATGTTAGTACCTATTTTCTGGGCATTTAGAAATTAGTTGTCAAACACCAATTGCAATTCACGTATAGTCCTACATCATTTCATGCTGTCCCATGAAGAGAATGCATTGTCTACAGTACGTACCTTGTACAGGATGCCAATACTGATGAGTAAAAAATCAAGTCCCATATTGGGCCAGTTGGATTCTTCCTTTCATCATTTTAACTGTAATTAGGTACAGTATGCAAATTTGAAGCACACCTCATCAGCTACACTTTCTCCCAGTTTAAACCTTTGCAGGCAATTTTCCCTAAGTACAGTACTACAATACTGTATGTGTGTCAACACAGAGATGACTACGGTCATTTTTCATACACTACAGTCAGTATGGAACGCGGAAAGGGTCAACGTGAGGCGCCGTCCACTTAGAAATGGTCGTTCACCCAGAGACCGTTCACTTAGAGATCGCCGCTCAAATGCAAGCAGCCGCCCACTTAGAAATTGCCTTTTAACGTGAGGCGCCGTCCACTCTGAGATGGTCGTTCACTCAGAGACCGTCCACTCCGTTGAAGTACAGAAACCGTTCATTCAGAAATGGCCGTTGACTCAGAAATCGTCCACTTGCAAATCGCCGGTCGATGCTGAGCCGCGCCTACTTAGAATGCGTCCTCCCTTTACAATGGCTATTAACGTATGCATTAAGTGGGCGCAGACTATTTACAGGCTGTTCTCCCGCCCAGTAACGTACACCGAGCTGTACCGTAGAACGCTGTTGTTCCCGCCTCATTCAAGTCGTCCCTGCGGTGCTCCTCCCTTTTTCAGGAGAGTAATTTCGTCTCGGTACACCAAAGACCACATGCAAGGAAAGTTTTCAGAATCCAAAAGAAATAAGATGGAAGAAATAATCCACACGTTGGGGGTCGAAAATGCCAAAGAAGTTTCCCTCAACTTCGAAAGGGAACAGGCAACTCATAGACAAACATGAATAACTAATTTGGAGAGTAGTAACATACGTCGCTAGGGCCAGTTTTTTTTTCATTGGTCTAATCAATTTGTCCGAGATTTGACCTTCCATGTGCTCAGCATTTGTCAAAATAAAAGAAAGTGATGCCTTCAGTAACTGAGCATCAAAATTAACATATTCTTGGCAATGGAAAAATGTGATGTGTATCATGATGACCATAGATGATCATAACTGTTAACCCTGGTAACTACAAATGATAATATATAATTTTTAATTTACAATAATGAATTAATAAATTGTAACTATGAAATACTATAGGCATTACACAATAGTAATTCCACTAGCTGTTACAAATTTACAAAACATTGCAAACACTTAATGATCCCTTATTATGAATTAGTAAATTCAGTGTTACCAAGTAACGTTTCATGACAAATGATAATAGCATATCATTAAAACAAATAAATTGTATTAACAAATCAATAATCATTTAAAGAAATTACAACTCGTATGAAATAAAAATGTTTATAATTGTATGTTAAAAATTCTTCATGTGTTGTACTTATTAATACGACATAAATTGTTACAAATTAAAATTTCATAATTATGAAGTAATAACTCATTTTTAACAAGTTATATTTCATTAAAACATAAAAGCATTTCATAACAGCAAAATTATAATTTGTACTAACAAATCAATAATTTTTTTAGGAAAATTACAACTGGTAATCACGAATTATTAATTAAAAATACTAACAGGCTTAATTGTACGTCCTCTCAACATGCACAAACTCCCGAAGATTGAGTACGAACCGATACTGAATGAAATGGATCAAAACAAACGAGTATGAGGGTCAAGTCTAATATTAAAGATTGGCCGCAAGCTGAGGAATACCAGCACCGTAATCATACACTCATCATACTAACGTTAGGTTTGTATTGCGAAAGATCCATCTTTTTTGCCAGAGGCCTCAAGAAGCACGCCTCCTTTTAACAGTTGATTCACTGCAATCAAGCAAATCTGCCGTTCTTCTGTTGTCAGTGAAACCAATTTTCACAAATTCCTCGAGTTGTATATCATCGTTTTGATCTATTTAAATTTGTGATTGAAAATTCAATGAACGAGTACGAGTGCGAACGGTCGACGCACCTCGACTCTGTGATTGAAAAGTTCACGCCCCGCCCACGATATAAATATGCAAGTTTGGCTGTCACTCAAATGGACGATCTCTGACACGACGATCTCATAGTGAAAGATCTCTGAATGGAGGATTTCTGAATCACGACCATTTCTCAGTCGCGACGGTTTCTAAGTCAACGGCCATTTCTGAATGGACGGTTCCCGAAAAGTTGGGTGTGTTTGCGCGGCAATCTCTGATTAGACGGTCTGTGTATCAACGTCCATCTCTAAGTGGACGGCGCCTCACGTTAAACGGCGATTTCAAAATGGACGGCTGCTTGCATTTGAGCGGCGATCTCAAAGTGGACGGTTTCTGGGTGAACGACCATTTCTAAGTGGACGGCGCCTCACGTTGACCCTTTCCGCGTTCCATAAGTCAGTACAGTAGTATGGTACAGAACAGTACTCCTTCATCAACTTTCAGTCTGATGCAAAAATTGGTAGCCATTATAGATACAATAGATGACACAACCCATGTTATGGTACTGTAACATGAATGCATTATTCAGTGCACACTATTATATATTGTACCGTACAGTACATGGGAATGTGTTTGCCATGCTGTGACTTTGCAGAGTCTGTATCAGGCAAACTCTTTAAGGAATCTTTTCTGGTTGTCCATCGGACAACCGGACCTTCATCCATTTTGATTGGCCGAATAATTCGGAATAAATTTGGCAAGATAATTACCAGTACAGTATGTCACTTTGATTAAGTTACAACCATGCAACAAACGATCATGTGGTAGTTGTTATTTTGTTCTGGACACTGCCCCCAGTTAATGTCAATTGTACAGTCATTGCCTTCATGTTGCTTTAGTGGTAGTGTATGCAGTAAAAGCTCAAAATGACTCAACACCAAAATGTTGAAATGGATAAAATGATACCCCCAACCAAATATATTCCTCTACTAGAATCCACTCCAAATCATTACAAACACAGAGATACATTATTTTGGGTTCCTTGCAGGAGGCAAAAGGAATCTCTTCAATGGTGATGGCAGGTATATGTGTATGTATGTGACACTTACTTGTAAACACATATGGTAACTCAAAAAGTTTAGTTCTGTGAAGCCTGGGCACAATAGGTCTTCAACGAAACATACAGCTGGCATCCAGGTCATGATATCTGCTTCAGAGTTGATACTCTTGCTTTAAACATTGCTCAAACCAGATCAGTTTTCCCTTTGAGCTTCAAGGGGGCAACAGGTTGTTTCAAGTGGGCACAAACTAACTCAAGGGGTCAAAAGGTTATCTCAAATGATGGAAAACTTGGCCAATTTCTCAAAAATATTTCACAAAGTAGGCCTAGGCCCCTTCAACAATTATTGAAGGGATTGCTATCTCAAAATTGGTAAATGTGTCAATATTTCACATAGAAAGACTGTTCTTTCTGGATATTGAAACACTTTGGTTTAAAATTCTGTACTGTAAAATCCTTACCAGTGAATGACATGTTCGATGCCCACAACGGATTGCTACAATACCCTTACTGGTTCCCACAAAGTTTTTGGACAAAATTAACTAAATTGCTCTACATATAGTCGGATAGAACTTAACAGTATTTTTAAGTTTGAGGAAATTGTATACCTAGTAGCAAGGAGTCACAAAGCTAACTGGCTTTCTGGTTTAATATCGTTTACAGCTGCCAACAAATTTTCTTGTATACAGGTACAGTAAAAGATATCTGGCTGATTTAAAAGGTTATTTTAAATAGTCTATCTTCCATAAAGCTCAGTGGCTAATCCAGGGTTTCTCAGAAGAGAAGGTTTTGGGGACAAGTATGGGTAGAAGTATCTGTACATACGCAAATTAACGAAATAATTGTCCATTCAAGAAAGCAAATATTGCTAAAAAGTTAAGCAGGGACTGCTTGTGCTCAAAGGTAACGTATCTTCCTGATTGTGTTCCTTCAGGACTTTCACCAAATTATTTTTCAGCTGACGTTTGGAGCCAATGAAATTCAGGGTGGGAAGGGGGTGGCTCCCTACCTCCCCTGAGGCTAAAGAGAGATTTAGACCCTGCAAAAGCTTAAACCACAAATTTTGTGCTTTCCAGTGTCATGCTGTCACCGGCACAGTTGTCAAAAAACATTGTATCCTGGTTTCCTAACTGTAGTGGTGAAAATAGCAGATCTGTACTGTACAGTTTCTTTCATAAAATCAGGGTGGCAGCTACCTGATGAAATGGCCTTCATATTAGAAGTAATGGCCTTCATATTAGAAGTAATGGTATCTGAAACTGCATGCCAAAACAGTTATTTATATTTTCGAAAGTTGCTGGTTCCTGTTCTGTCCTGGAGAACCTTTCTTTAGGCTTCAGATGATCCAAGATCAAGAAGGATTCAGAGAGAGCTTTATTTTATCATATGCTGGTTTATTTGTTTCTCGTGATGACATCAAGTCCACCCAACTGGGCGAGGCATATATGGGTGATACCATTTTATGCTAGGGTTAAAGATACTACAGTTCCCAACCCATTTCTGTGATCTAATTGATATACTGTGCAGTGTTGTATGTAGGTTCTGGTGCGGTGGCACCTCAAATGACATCGTGTTGGTGATGTGATTTTGATCATGAGAAAGAGTGGTGTGTTGTGTGTGAGTGCATACTTGCCAATTATTTTCAGCATTGTACAGTTTACAGTATCTGAAATGACTTTCTAAATTGAAAAGATACCAAATTTGAGTTGAAAATGTTGAGTTGGAAGCCACTCGACATGTATTAGTTGTAATCCACAACACTTGCGGGCTTCTCCCACATTTGTGGTCGCTTATGACTCGTAAAAATAACTGCTGATTATTATTATTAGCTCATACCAGCATGCTGGTGTGAGCTATTGTTACAGTGCGGCGTCTATCACTCTATCACTCTATCCGTCAACAATTGGTAAAACCGCTCCCACTCGCACAGTGTTTGATGGAATTTCATGAAACTTGCACACAAGGACCATTGGGTATAGGGCCATCAGAGATGGTCCGAAATTT
>KN882452.1:71490-84596 GCA_000934455.1 Apostichopus parvimensis | reverse complement strand
TTATTATTGTGATGGCTTGCGGTACAGTAGTTAGTGAAAGCTCATACAGTACTGCATACTTTAAGCAGTTTGGCAGTTTTTCTAACTGTGAGACCAAAAGATTTCTAATTAATGCCTTGTCGCTTATTAATGTATTCATCAGAAATATTGACTTTATACACCAGAGAACTTTGATGAATAGATGGAGTAAGCACTGCAATTGTCCACTCAATACTGTATCTCACAGTAAAGCATGCTTCATTTGTACTATACTGTTAACAACCAGAATAGATGGGGTGCTTTGTCCTTCCCTGAGGGGGATGGCTACTGTAAGCAATGCCAGGACCAATGAAGCAGCAAAGTCAATACATAGCAGAGTGGAATGGGTAAGGTGTGGAGGGGGGGGGGGGGAAGGGGGTAAAAAATAAGAATCAGTGTATAAGTAATGCACAATTTCAACTGTAAGTTTACAGTTGAATGTACTTTAATTTGATTTCAGAACAAATGCAGTGCAACACTGCTGCTATGAGGGACTTACAGTACTTAGCATTACCAAATTTGTTCATTGATATATGATAAATATTTCATTTTCAGTACAAAATATTGTTCTAATAATTCAAGATGTTCTATTTCATTTGGTCAGTCAGTGAGCAAAGGTATTGTTATACTGTATAAATGTAGGTGCATCTCCAAAGTTTGACAAGTTTATCATATTTTGTCCAAATCTTTACCCAAAATAAAAACCACTCATAAATTATTTCATTATTCAAGATTGGTTAAATAGTTTCTGGATCTGGAATATATTGATTGAACTCGGTACAGTACAGTATATACGGTATGGTCTTTCTGTTAGTGCTGTGTCTGTAATGATTAAATATACTTAAGAGTACAATACTGTATATTTAATGAAGAACAAGTTGTTCTTTATTTGTTCAGGCGCATATGTCAAATTACTGAAGCCAATGGTCCTGCTCAAATCAATTTTAATAGCCACATTAGAAAGGCAATTTTCCATTGACCAAAGTTAAACTAAACAGTGCATGCAAAATGTGATAATTGCTCCATCCATTTATAAGATTGCATTGATCAGCCTGAGCCACTCGGTAGTGTACGGTATATAAATGGTATAAGTTTCTTCCGTTGCGGGTAAATTACGCATATTTTTTAAAGCACTGGAAGACGCTCACGTCTAAAATTGAAATTTAATGCATACATGTGGTGGTGTGCAGTCTGCACCTGTAATCAATATATAGTACTGTTGTATAAAGTATAGTGGATTTTTTTTTGTCAAGTGTGTTGTAAGAATATCGATACGATTCATTGACCTTTAGTGTAGGTCAAAAATGTGCCTCAGAATGCACCATTTCACATATGATAGTTTAATTTTTCACGGGTGGTAGGGAAACCGTGCACCAGACCCCCTTCATCAGGTCCACACCCCTCCTTTTTCAAATCCTGACTGAGTTTGGTAAATCGATCACCCTTTCACTGTTTGCTTGTCTCTCCAACGATATGTAGGTTATTGTACTGTAGCTGGCTCTGGCTTAATCAAGTTAATCTTATTCATCATGCTTTAGCAGCCCATTGGGAGAACTGTATTTTGCATTTCTACAATAGAACATGTGATAAACTACAATGTGAAAGCCAAATAATTGTCATTTATGTAGGATGTTGCTGTAAGGTTATTAATTGTTGTTTAACCAGAATATTATGTGATTTTGTCAACTGTACAAAACAGAAAATTGTGAAAATACTCTAGTTCTGATATTGTACATATGACATTTTGCTTTGGTTTCAAATTTTACTATACAATATTCCCAACATCAAAAACCCAGAAATTTTCACCATTCCCCTTTTCATTAGTAACCAAGTAACTGTTGTGATGTTAAATTTTTCAATCATTCTTACCTTTCACTTAAAATTATTTATTCCTTAAAATGTTCTCTTTCTCCACATTACAGGCAGCTGTAATGATGCTGGGGTTCCTTCTGATGATCATCGTCGGCACTCTTAGGATTGGTGGTGTTGGAGAGGGTTGGCACCGAGCCAAAGACGGAGATAGATCTCAGCTTGTTGACTTTGGTCTGGATCCTACGATTCGACTGAGCTTTTGGTCCATTTTCATCGGCGGATCCCTCTTCAGCATCTCAGCGATGGGAACCAAACAAAGCGTCGTCCAGAGGTACAATTCCTGCTCATCTGAACGGAATGCCAAGATGGCGGCTTGGATGGGCATTTTAGGCCTGGGCATTGTTGAAATCGCAGCGGTCGCCACTGGCATGACCATGTATGGATACTATGCGTACTGCGACCCATTAAGTGAAGGCAGAGTCGGCAGGCCGGATCAGCTCATCCCTCTCTTTATAATGGACTTATTTCAATCCGTCCCTGGCCTCCCGGGTATCCTCCTTGGAGGAGCGTTCTGTGCGTCTCTGTCAACGATGTCATCCATTTTGAACGGCCTAGCGGCCATCACCGGCCGGGATTTCATCAAAGTCTTTTGGGAAGAGATGCCCGAATCTCACTACCTTCTTGCTGTCAAGGGTTTCTCGATCATTTATGGCGTGCTATCGATCCTGGTGGCTTTCTTGGTTCCTTCCTTGGGTAAAGTCCTTCAGATTACCTTGACCCTTGGAGGTATATTCGGCGGCCCTGTATTGGGCGTCTTTTGTCTGGGAATGATCGTCCGCCGTGCTAATTCCGTTTCTGCCCTAGTCGGGCTTATCTTTGGAGTGTTAATAGGAGTAACCTTTCAGGTCGGTTCTCTCCTCTATCCTCCATCATCTGCAGAGGGTCTACCTCTGTCAGTTGACAGCTGTCCTGTAGGAGGGTCCAACGTTACTCTCATCAGTTCGTCGATAGAATATGGCGTTCTAACGACTCCTAGCGATCTCGCAGAGGCTGATGTGTTTGAGGGGAGATTGTTTGGGATCAGTTTCCTCCACTACACTACCTTGACATCACTAACTACCATTTTGGTCGGCTTCGCCGTCAGTTTCCTTCCGTTTGGTGAACAAGATGAAGTCGACAAGTCACTACTCAGTCCTTTCGTCCAAGGCTTTTATTCCTCTGCTGATGAAGGTGAAGCTGCAAAGCAAACGGGTTCACGAGACGAGACAGAACAAATGACCTTGGTTATACCCAAAATTGAGGATGCTAAAGTATGAGTAGTCCGAGATGAAGAAGGTCCGAATTGTCAAAATTCCTCTTTAGAGTCTGAAATGCTTGTTTCTTTATATTTAGTTTTACATGAGTTTATTAGATTTTTATGGAGGCTTGACTATGAGTCAATGAAATGACATACTGTATACATGGTGTGACTTTTTCCTAATTTTTTTTCTATGCATTTTAAAATTTTATACAGGGTAGAAACTGTGCTTTGTAAGTACAACTCAGGTTGGTCAGTAGTATTTCATAATTAAGACCTCATTTATTGGAATGACTCGTTGAAAATGTGGGGCAAAATTGGGTTAGAAACTTTAACCTATAGTACAGGATACCTTGAAATTTCAACTTTTGATGATATTCAACATAAGTCAGATTTAGTTCCTTAAAACCATCAGTGTGCATTTACTTGAGATGTCCTGAAAGTCTTTCTTCGGCATTAACCTCACTCAATATTTTAAATTAAGAGACCACTTTACTTATTCACTATTTTGTATGTCATATTGGTCATGCAAGCTTTTGCCACAAGGTTTAAAATAACAGTTTGTATTTACTTCACTCTTACTGCTCCAACAAAATATTTATTGCTTAATTTTTTTTTTTTTATGAATTGATAATTAAAGCTTGACTTTGTCTGATTCTGGACGCAATGCTGCATTGACCGGGAAAGTTGAACTCGATGGAAAAGCCATTTTGACTTATTTTGGTTGCAAAATGTAACTGAAAATTAGCAAATTTCAAGTTTTTAAATATGAACAGGCATGTTCTTTCGTTTCATACTTTGTTTCAAATGATATACAACAGCATAACTTCCAAGAGGGGAGGGGGGAAGGAGAGGATCTTTGTGCATTGAAGATATCGATCATGCAAGCACTCCTACATATTTACTGCACAGGTGTACTTTTTGCCTAAGCCTTTCATTTTGTAATACAATGGTGAATGGACCATAACCTCACCCTGTCAGACTCACAAGTACAGGCAATACAGCCTTCCATTCATCATGTCTATTAGCAAAGCCAAATAGGTCAAGTTCCTTCTTTTTGGTTTCGATGATAATCGTAACCTTTGTATTCATGACGGCGTATGTGTGTGCGGGTGTGTGCGTGGTGTGTGCGTGTGTGCGTGGGTGTGTGCGTTTGTGATTTCCAGCATGTAAACACGATATCTGAAGAGTGGAGGTTGGACCAATTTGATATTTGGTGTGTAGAAGTACCACATTGAGTACAAGAAGCCTATTGTTTTTTGTGGAGGTCAAAGGTCATTTGGGGTCACCAGGGTTCAAACTGTGAAAACATTGTAACACGATATCTCAAGAAGGTAAGCTTGGGCAGATCTCATATTTAATATGTATATGAACCACATTGAGTACAAGAAGCCTACCATTTTTGGTGGAGGTCAAAGTTCATTTGGGGTCACCAGTGATCAAATTGTGAAAACCTTGTAAAACATGATATGTCTTGAAGGGAAGCTTGGACCAATCTCATATTTAGTATGTAGTTGTGACAAGTTAAACAGAAGAAGGGTATTGTTTCGATGGAGGTCAAACGCCATTTGGGGTCACCAGGGGTAAAATTGTGACAACCTTGTAAACATGGTATCACAAGAAGGGAAGCTTGGACCAATTTCATATTTAGTATGTAGT
This sequence comes from Apostichopus parvimensis, assembly GCA_000934455.1. Taxonomy (NCBI): domain Eukaryota; kingdom Metazoa; phylum Echinodermata; class Holothuroidea; order Aspidochirotida; family Stichopodidae; genus Apostichopus; species Apostichopus parvimensis. Next base: position 79,810 of record KN882452.1, on the reverse strand, counting down.
TCTGACACATAGAGTATAAGAATTCTGTTGTTTTTGATGGTCAAAGGTCATTTGGAGTCGCAAGGTGTTGAGTTGTGATAACCTTGTAAACACGATATTTCTCAAAGTGAAGCTTGGACCAATTTCATATTTAGTATGTAAATGTGACAAATGTCATTTGGAGTCACAAGTGGTCAAGCCATGGAATCTTGTTACTTGGCATGTGCATGAATCATATTGAGAAGTTTATTGTTTAATGTGGAGGTTAAAGGTCATCTGACATCACCAGATGTCAAACACTGAAAACCTTGTAAACACTTTATCTCAAGTTAGGAAGCATGGATATTTTTGTAATCGTCATGTGGAAGCGTTATATTGAATAGAAAACCTCAATTGCTTTGGTGGTGGTCAAAGGTCATCTGGGTCACCAGTGGTCAAACTCTGAAAAATGTTTTAAACATGATATCTCATGGTGGAAATGAGGACATTTATATTGTAAAATCTATTCCGGTGAACAAGAAGAAGTCTATTGCAATGAAGTCAGCAATGTCTCAATGCATTTCTGCATTCTGGTTATTTAATCGGTTTAGTGATATCAGTCAGCACATTTTGTTTTGCTTTATTCAGTTATTCCTTTAAAGCAGTAATCATACTGCAGAGTCCATTCATACTATGATACTACTGCAGTGAGCTGGAATTTGCATCCCTTGAAGTTGGTAGTATCTAATGAATATTTATGTGAAAATCACTGCAGGTGAGGCAGGACAGTTTATTTGGGTTCTCCATAGTGTGTCATGAACTTGCCAATTTGGCTACCCCTTAGTTCCACTACAGATGTCATACTCCCGCAGGAGGAAGTAGTCCCTGAAGGCCTATTATTTGAAGTATTTTGATTCATTTATTGCTTATCTTGAGTAGTCAAGGCTAAAATTAATACTTGTAGTAGTCTGCTAGTAAAAAACTGAACAATCAGACACATATGCAGCTGCTCTCAGTACGATGCTTCGATCTATCTGACTGTGACTTAACAGGAGTCCACATGGTAGAAAAGTGTCCCTTAAATCCTGCAAAAGAATGCTTTGATTACTCTAAGTCGACGTGTATTACATGTTAAAATAATGGATTGGTCCCACTGGGTACTTCACTCTTGGTCCCTGTGAGCTGGTGATGTCGACATTGCCTTGTTTAATTTGTTATTGGCCTGTTTGTTTTTGTTGCAGGGTGAAAGAAAAATCTCCACAAATACCTACTGTTCTGTGGTCTTTGTAGTCTGCTGGTCTTCTCTTCACTTATTGGGCTAGCTCACCAACACCCCATCCCTCAGTTCCCTCCAATACCTCTAGACAGACAGTACTCCCGACCCACCTTACCTCCATCGCTGAGCTTTATAAACTTAATTTCCTCTCTCACACATTAGTTATCAGACACATCTACATATTTCTGACGATGAGCTTAAGAAGTAAAACAGCCATTGGTGCCTAGTCTTGGGAGCGATTCATCCAGCTGCCATCCTCAGCTCTTAGATTTTTAGTGACAAATTACTGAAAAGTATTAAGGGCAGATATGTGAATGGGCAGAGATGCTCATAGTTCTAATGCTTGTTCAAAACCAGAGGATTTTGGTGAAGATCAAAGTAGCTTAATAAAACTCACATGTCATAAGAATCATGTCGGCCTCAAAACTAAAATAAAGTTTTGTTTGACCTAATTGGGGAACAGTTTATCCAGCCTTTTTCAGGTTACAAGTTTCATGGTAGCCTATAGTCACAAAACCAAAGATTCTTCTACCACCGAAAGTCATCAGCAATTTCAAAGCTAACTTAAAACAGACCTAAAATGTAACAAGATAATCAATATTTGCTTTATACCAACAAAATTGAACAAAAGATTTACCACTTGAATTCTGTAGACAAATTAATATGTTAAAGTTATATGCTGCATCTGATTGGCAGTATTAAACAATTTTACCTAGATTTAACAATTTTACCAACTGTGTTCAGAATTGATAACAGACCATTAATTACGCTGGAAATGAACCCCTCTCTCTCTCTCTCACATTAAATTCCGGTCAGATCTGACGTATTGTTTACCCAAATTTTTTTCAAAAAATACATTTGTCCAAATGCACATCCCATGAAATATTGTGAATTTTTAATGGTGGACTCATATTTAGTTGGAAGGAGAGTGGTTTCATCTTAAAGCTGTTTTGTAACGATATTTTACCACTATCCAGCTTCAATAGAAGAAGCTAGATGATTGCTACTTCATATCAAAATGATTCTAAAGAATGAAATTCATAACAAAGTTGAAATATTTTGCATAGAAATAAATTACAAATCAAGGTAAACTCTTATTTTATTGACAAGATTTATTTAAGATATTCCAAAATAAAATAGAAAAACTACTACCATCCTACACACGTTTAGTTACAAAATACCAACCATACATAACTACATATTGCTTAAAATGTTTCATAGATGTTTTCTTCACAAAATATCAGTTGCTAATAGTAGAATACAATTAAATCATTGCATCATATCAAATGGCTTACCAATACAAAATGGTTTCATGAAAGAATTTTCAACTTGCATGTTCGTGAAGTGGTATAAACTATTTGGTTTCAATATTGCTAACATGATAATCAATTCTGCAGGAGTCTAAACAAGTAGTGTGTATATTAACTGTCAACAACTCAAAATATTCCAGACTTTCTCAGCTTTCTTCACCCAACAAACACCTATTTGGTTGGTTGCAAGAGAGCTTGACAGCCAGTTTGATAATAAACAGTATTAATCACAAGAGCAAGAAGTTTGGCCCAACGAAAAATATAATTGATTTGTTTTCTTTGCTTCTAAAGTATCACCATTGAATAATCTTTGTGCAGTGACCCTGTGAAAAACATCATCTCAATTAACATGCCCCAAAAATTGAGTACATCTTTGCATAATCATTCAGCTCTACAATAAATTGAATTGCTACTCATTTTTTAACACTTTTTTAGTGTTTGAGTGTTATAAAAAAGTACTGTAAAGATTTGTATTCAAATTTCATATATTGTGCTCAAAGAAAGATTTTGGTTGGTTGACATTCTTTAGGCTGCGGTCCTTGGTATGTGCTGCAAACTACAGATAGAAGATCTGCCTCAGCCTTCTTCTCCATGTCTTCTGTATGATCCTGTTTATGAAAGGACTTACATTAATGACTAAAGGTGCTTTGTAATTTTCAAGAAAATAAAAGGGCTGGGGAGGAGGGGGGGGGGTGGAGGATGGAAATGCATATTTGCTTAATCAGCAGTGATGTGCTAATGTACCTTATATCCTTGTAAAATCAGGAATGGAAAGTAAAAAATATTTCTCAGAATGTTTCAAGTACCAAAATAGACATCACTGATCCAGTAGTGTAACATATAACCAACTTACAACCTTACATCCTTGAAAATCCATTGGTGGAAAGAAACATAAATTTCTCAGAATGTTTCGAGTACCAAACTAGACATTACTGATCCAGTAGTGTAATATATAACCAACTTACATCCTTGAAAATCCATTGGTGGAAAGAAACATTAATTTCTCAGAATGTTTCGAGTACCAAATAGACATCACTGATCCAGTAGTGTAACATATAACCAACTAAAACCACTAGTATCAAAGAAATTATATATACTACAGCACATTTGACATTATTGACATTGCTGTCAATACGTATTCAGAAAGAAATAATGTAAAATGCTGTTAAGTCTAACTTTAAGCTTATCTGCGACAAGAGCAACTTTGCCCTTCTACGTATTACTCAAAATTTATGACAACGATGTGGGATTCAAGAGTCGTTGAATTTTGTACGCATCAAACAATTATCTTTATCAAAACAAAATTCAGCAAAAGCCAAAATCATCTTAAATCTATCTGAGAAGATAAACCTTACTTTACTTACCCCATTTACAGTCACCCAAGGAACATATTTGTGTGGTGGAACTAAGGCAGCTGTCTGTAAGGCCATTTCATGTTCCAATTGGTTGCCAAGATCACCTTTCGCACACTCGTTAATTTGGTCAAAGTCTGCCCCAAATTTAGTAACACACTGAGAATAGAACAGATTTAATTGCATAAAAATAGTTTTTCCTTTACTAAAATGAACATGAATAGTTACTAATAACATCAAAAGCATCGGAATGAAACAATATATTATATGTATATAAGTTTGGTAGAATAATTTACAACTAGCCATGCTGTGCAGCAAAACTGTAAAATCCTTGTACTTGTGTACATTTATGTCGATCAGTGTCCTCCATGATAACAAACTAAATATGGTGACCCTGTGTACATAGCAATTTGGTGACTATTGTCACAGCCTAAAGCTTAGGCTAAATTGATCTAGTTCAATTTATTAGTAGTGGCAAAACACTCATGAGTGAGAGGGGTGTTTTGTAATCAAAAATATATATTTCATATTTTAATATATTGATTTCATTTACATTTATTCACGACCCTATTAAGAGTTATTGGCAAGCATATGCCTACTGCATTGACAAACATATATATTTCGATGGCCTCCAGACAATATGCACATATCTGAGTTCATAATGTCTTACAGATATGGTAAAAATTACCAGACAACTTCAGTATGAGAAACCTGTCAACTGTTTTAGAACTGTCGAATCAACGGAACAGAAGTGTACATTTCAAGTAATGTGCACAAAGGCTGACTTCCATTCCAAAAGCCACTGCATATGTATGTGAGTAATTGAAAAAGTTGTCACATGATTCATTAGCAAATGTTGTATAATGAATGCCCTTGATGACATCTTCATACAGGGATGTGCTCAGGAATATTTGAGTGCCGGGCAGATTGTGCAGTAGTGTGATCCACACCCTGGTGGAGGGATCTCATGGGTGGGGTACGCCCTCCCTACTAGACAAATTTTGCACATGTATGAAGTATGCTTAGGTGGTGTTATTTTTCCTACTCTGTGCCATGTATTCTCCCAGATTTTGGTTATGGTAAAATTTGTTAAATTATCATCAAAAAAGTGCCGGGCGGAAATGTTTAAATTACTGTTTGTGCTGGGTGGCATTCAGAACTGCTGGGCGCAGCCGCCCGGTGCCGCCCAGTGTGAGCACATCCCTGTATCTATAATAGTCAGTCATAAAAATCATACCAGTACCAATACCACCTGAGATGAAACTATCATTGACATTCATTGACATGAAACTATCATTGACATGAAACTATCATATATATGAAACTATCATTATTATGGTGAGGCAGCTGCAGTCAAATGTGTGTATATAACAGCATTATGATATGTACATACCTTGCTGTAGGCATCAATTGGAAATGTGGCAACCTCTGCACAATGGATGATATCAAAGGCTGTAGGGAATTTTTCAAAGTGCAGGGTACAAGTTTCTAAAAGATTCCCCCAGCATTCCATAGCTCCGTGCTGGCAAGTAAAGTTCCATTTGTCACCTACTGCTGTTTCCTGGAGATGGGAGCAATAAAACAGTTATTATATTTACTTAGTTCAGTTACAAGTACAGCTCACTTTTGTAACAGCATTTTTCAATGAAAAAAGAAGCAGTGTTATCTTTACCCCAGATATTTTGGAAATATTGAAAGTGAAAGGTTATAAATTGGCTCTGCCATTCCAGTATGATAAGTGTCCTTTGGCAAATTACGCCATATAGAATGGAAATCTACAACCTACCCTTCATGCCAGGACAAGTCTCATTCCATACAAGAAAACATATCAATTCTTCACCTTATTCCATTGAAAAATTTCTTGATGTAACATTCTGGATGGTTTTTCATCAATAAAATGTTTGACTCAAATATCATATTAGTCGATGTCTTAATTTCTTACGAGGTCAGATCTAGACATATAATGCACAGCCATACACAGCCTATATGACCTACACCTACTGTACCATGCAGTATGTATGCCTGTAGTGGTATTAAATTTATTGACATTCACGGTAAGAAAGAAATCAGCATCTTCTAGCACCCCTAATTAACATACCATTTCTCAGATTCAGAACAAGTCAATTCTGGAATTATATTTCGTGACAGCCCCCCAGGTGAAGCTTTTGCATACATGTTCATTAATTTAGATGCAATATTAAATCCTGCCCAGAATGCTGTTAATTTTGAAATAGGTTTTTCTCTCACCTCTGCATTCCCATATGGCACAAGTTGAAGATTCATTATTCCTGTGTTTTCAAGCGTTTTCCATGTTGGATACAGCATCTTCTTGATGAAGTTCCTACAGTCAGGGCACAGTGACTCAATATACACTGTGACATTCACTGGAGGTGCTGGGTCATGTGATCTGGTCTTCCAATCCTGACATTGCTGTTCAACCTAATGCATGTGGACAAATGGTGTGTTTCATATATAGTTATAGCCCCAAATCATGATATTGATAATTATAACAAATATATAAAACAAAGCCCCAAATCCTGATATTGATAATTATGATAAAACGGGTACTTCTTGTGGAAAAGAAATGAGTTTAGTACAAAAGTCACTTTTTCGGCCATCACGATACTTGATAGGCATCGGTTGTGCTTTTAAGGAAATGCAAAATGTGTCTTTAACATAAGAAATTGATTGATGTAGGGTTACTTCAGGAGTTCAACATCTTATAATCGTATTACTTGGTTTTGAACCTGATTTGATACACCAGTGTGATGAGAAATGTTATATACCATTCAAGTTCATATGAAAACATGGGTTTCATCCCACGTACAGTACGTGGCACATACATTATACATACCAATGATAATACAGGTATGGGCCTTTTTGGCAACAAGTGTTTCTGTTTTTTCACTAACTGTTTGCTAAATTTTCCCTTTTCAGAAGATCAGGAACCAATTTTTGTCATATTTCAAAGGCAAGATAATTCAATCAATGACTTGTGAGACAGTCCATTCATTGTCTGAGTCACACCATTGTGAATCCTTTCTTTCATTTAATGAATTCAATTAATAGAATTAATAATGTCTAACTTTCTCCTACCTTGTGGCTTGAATAGAGTATTTCCCTCCAGGCTTAATTCTTACTATTAAAAATTGGTTTCATTCAGCAGCTACTGTACCTTTGAATAGGCCTAACTTACTCCGAGCATATAGGATAAGTTACGACTATGCTCGAAGCTGAAAAATAAGCGCAGACTATAGGCTAGGTTCTGTACCTGACAAGCTCGGGAAATCACTGGATCACTGCACCACAGACTTGGTGGGTAATTGCATTCTTCACAACTGCCACTTGCTGCGAAAAAGAGCAAAACTGCAAAAGTAATTCTCAACATTTCTTCGCTTTTGGTCAGGGAACTGTAATGCTTGTGCGACGACTAGTACTAGTAATGAACATTATACAGCTTCGTCATGCATTCTTCCGTGTAGATGCAAACAGCGTGATGTTGATTGATCGGAATTGCGCAATGTATGTACGAGATCCTGATGCGCTGTCATTGGTCCTCTATCTTCATAGTACCAGTATTGCACCTTTAATGAATATAGTGACATACCGTGCAGGCGTGTGGTTATGTCAGAGCGAAGCATGTGACTTTGGTGGTACTGTGAAATCTCGTTATCTACTGTAAAGTAGCGTTAAAAAGTGACCAGCTAATAACGCACCGATATAAATCTATCGAAGGGGGATAGGGGAGGGGGAGGTGTTAGAGATTAGGGAAAAAAATTACAATTTGGCAAAAATCTAACCGAAACAAGATAGCGATGTATAAACATAAATTAGGGTTTTATACGTCATGCCTACAATAACCTACATAAAGTGTGGTCCTTTAACTTAATTAGCGGTGCAGAAAACAAAGGCACATTATCATTTTATTTTGTAAAATTATTGTCCGAATCGGTTTTCTCAACACTCGTAACACAGCTAAAACGTGTGCCCCATTTCTGATGGCAATCTAGAAAAGAAAAACAGAAATCAAATTTTGAAAAAGTAACATAATACCAGTAGACGGTGAGATTGACATAAAGACCAGGCGCGACTTGCTGAGAAATCGGGAAAGTTGACAGGATCTAAATTTATGACAGTATCAAAGGTGCTGTAACACAGGCCCGTATGAGACTACACACTGAGGGGCAGCGTATATGCCTATCCAAAGCTTCGACAAATATTCACCTGGCTTTGATGATTTTGTGTTAAAGTCAACAAAGAAGTTATGAAGGGTAGGCCCTATTGCATTATGCCTGACTTAGGAAGAGTTTCTTTTCCTACAAAAAGGCCACTTTCAGGGGCGTATCCAGGGGGGGCCGCAACAGGCGCACGCCCCCCCCCTATTGGCCGTCACCAAAAAAAAAAAAATTTAGCCAAAAAAAAAA
>KN882452.1:45908-57177 GCA_000934455.1 Apostichopus parvimensis | reverse complement strand
TCTAGTTTCAAAATGGTAGGTGAAGGGTCTTTTGGTACATTCTTCATATGAATTAACAGGATTTGCAATAAGAGAGGGGAAATTATCATTAAATAGTGATAGAACTGAAATATACTTGTGGCAGATGTTTTCCTCTTAAAGTGCTAATAAAGATAGGAGAAACAAAGGACACTATCAAAAGGACAAACATGTAATACTGAGAACATTGAGAAACAGTTTCACTGGGAAAATGCTGAAGGGGGATTGTGAAACATAGAGGCCAAAGAGAGGGAGGGAGAGGGGAAAGAGGATAAGAATTACTATCTCAAGTGAGAAACAAGAAAATTCTTTGCAAAGATAATATAAACATTGAGCAATAAAATAGATTACAAAATTACAGTGCAGCTCCACTCATTATCCTACAAAGATTGTTGTTTTGAGGCCAACTTGACATTTAAATGGAATTTTCACTTTTGCTTTTCAGATAATATAGAAATGAAAAAGCTAAGCCTAGCGGCAAGAGCAAACCTGTTCTCTTTCGTTTTTCTTCCTGGTGATTTCTTCCACAGCTAGTTCATATTCCACCTGAAATAAATCCCTTTTCTTGAGAACATTCTATACCAAAAAATAAAAGAAAAAAGAAAAGAAAAGACAAAAAAAAAAAGGATACATGAATAAATTAAAATAAACAGCAATCACACAATGAGTCACAAGAATATACAAGAGATTTAGGCAAAAAATAGAATTTTGTAATCACTGTACATTCAAGATGACTTTAATCTAAATCTAAATTTCATGGGGTCTTAATTGGCAATGAGTGTGAAAAACAGTAGACAAATATTAGTGAAAGTGGAAACTTCACACTGAAACGGTCAGCATTAACGTCTCACCTTGACAGATTCAGCATACAGCATGTATTCCTTGATCAAAGGAGCGAAATAAAGTTCTTGGCCTTGGATCTGGGAGGGGAAAGTATGAAAGAGAGTTTGTAAAACTCAACCAACCAGTATATAACTACAGTACTGTAACCTTCAGACTGGTAGATGTTCACTGAATGCATATAACAGCTATTACCACATAAATGGAAGTATCCAGGCATCAAACCAGGGAAGTATTATTAAAACAATACGGCAAACTATCTATCAATGCAGTAATACTGTAATATAATGGGGAGAGAAAACAAATATTACACATGTATGTATGTTAGATGCACTGTACTCCCCATAAAGAATATGATACTATTTTATTCCCTCTGTAAAACTTAATTAAGGAGAATATGATACTATTTTATTCCCTCTGTAAAACTTAATTAAGGAGAAAATGTAACTACGTAAGTGAATGGGAGCAGTGTTAATGGTTGGGAAAGGAAAATGAAGTGTTTTTCAATGAGTGATTTTAATTAAACAAATTGCCTCCTCTCTGTGAGATGAAAGAAAAACATTATCTCTTGTCAACTAATGACAAGGGAAGAAATAGGCATAATATAAGGGAAGGATATACTCATAGGGTAGAGACCAGATCTGACACTAAGCCTGCCAGGTCTACCTTCATCTAGACATCCATCTTCTTGCTTCCTGACATTACCTTTCTTCTAATACCCGCATCATATCTTATCGATTCCAATATTAGAAATAAACCGCAAGACATTTCAGTTGCCAATCTTCACCTCCGAGTGCTTGCTTTCTCTTACCAATGTCTCCATGCTCTTTGCACACGAATCGATGCTGGTAGCAAAGGAGTTCAATATATCAGACAGATCAACCTCCCAATCTGACCAAAGTCGATAAGCCGGTCCGTAATTTGTCATATCTTCTTGGTATACTGTTTCAAATCAAAATGCCAAAATACCAGGTTACAAGTTGTTAAAAGAGGTCAAAACCTATTTTCAATAACTGTGCAAGATGATGCAAGACAGAAACTGCATTAGTTCCCCCCCCCCTTTAAATGTGCCTTGGTGTAGGACGGTAGGGTGTGTACCAACATCAGCTCTCCTGTGGCACTGCTGAAAGTAATGATTTCAGAATAAACAAACTTGATCAGCAGTTTGTGTGTCCATCCCAACAACCTCACGCTTTTATCTGAAATGATCCGTTTTTTTTCTCTTTTGCTAGAATAAATATCAAGCATGGGGAACCCCCACCTGAAGGGCCAAGATTCTAGGATTCATAGTGAGTTATAACAAAAAACAACTTTCCCAAAGACAGACTGTGTGATTCCTACTTGTGTGGGTTTTTATTTTTATTTTACTTTAAGCACTCATGTGACTTTGTCATTGCTGTTTTGCTTTTACTTTTGACACAAGAATTTTAACAACTTTATATTCAAAGCATAACTGTCACTAACTTTAAACAGAGAAATTTAAACTTTCATCGCAGTCACCAGGATGCACTAACAAAACACAAATGTGCGGGAATGAGAATGAACTTTCATACCGATTTGTTCTTTTAGGATTCTTTGCGATATTCTATCAACTGAGCCCATCTTGTCCCCGAATGTATGGACGTACTCTCCCATCATGGTATACTCTGGACTTCTGTTCTTCAGCATGTAGGCAGAGGCATTGGCTTTAACAGAGCTGCCTAACCTGAACACAACCGATGGCGACTGCTTACGATACGATGAAAGCTCCTAAAGAATTAATGGAAAAATACTAAAGATGAAAAATCTTTTCGCGGTGAGAGGGAGGAGAGATGTGATCTATTGTGCCCTAAGAACGATCGTGCTAAAGCAGCATTAAATATTCAATTGATATTATCAAATATTCTACGAGGATTGCTTAACGCATAATTACAATTAAACAATCAAAAAAGCATTGTACTTTAAACACTCCAATATCACTTATACTTTTATTTCACTCTAATTCTGCAAACTTTGGCACAAAAATCCCTTTTTAACTTTTTTACTAATAATCTTAGCTCACACTGAAAGTAGTGTCAACTGCTTCATTTTCTTGGTTGTCATTTGAAATGGGAGTTTGGACGGTCAAGTGAGTTGAGTTGCAAACACCTGGCACGGATTTTGAATAAGATCAGTCTAATGAGAGCAATTGATCTGAATATGACATTTATAAATAACAGTTTAGTTGATGCTACTACACCACATAGGATGCAGTGCTTTGAAGTCTTCTATATCACAGCTATTGACAAAAAGAGAACATTAATCAAAAAAATGAATGATACAATACAATCTTTTGTAAAGGAAACAACATTTTTAGGCAATGAGTCATCCTATGTCGCATCGCAAAATTGCTATCCTTATTGTTACATGTTGCTATACAAGTGTACATAAGAACAGCAGTTTTCTACACAGGAACTGATAGTATCCAATGAGAGCATACAAATTCAGAGCCTTCCTAAATGCTACACAAACTTTGCACACTAAGTTATTTCTCTGCTTTCTTACAAAATTTTCTTTTTACTCATGTATATAGGAACTTTAACATCCCTATGAGCCCCTACAAATCATTTTCACTGCAATAGTTTTGGGGGATAGCTGCAGATTAAGGAATAAAGAGGGAATAATAGCTATACACACATGCAAGTCTCAACCACAGCATTCTTTAAACCAACTTTTTTTTTTTTAAAAGCTGGGGATATACAAATGCCAAAATTATTCTTTACAAAACAAAAGGTAATCAGATTGCTATGCATTCTAAGAATAGTCTACAGACTTGCTAGCTCTTATGTCTATGCATTTTTTCGCTTTTCAACTTTCTTGATTTCCTGAGGGCAGGGAGTCTGGGCTCCTGTCTTTGCAAGTGCCAATTTCATAACGATTTGATGAACAACGGCAGAGATTAACACAAAACGAAGCCAAAACAACAGGGTGCACTCTGCGTTTCGGAATGTTTGGGCAACATAAATCTTTTTTACTTAATTTCATGCCAAAAGTCCAAAAATATCAAGCAAGACATCCTTCATAATATCTTTACTAGAACATGTTGTTGTAGAACAGCAAGCATGATTCTCCGTAACCTAAGCGCCTGAAGGCCGAGACAACTACGGGTTCATGGTGAGTAATAACTAAAAGCAACTATCAACAGAAAAAATATTGTTTAATGACCCCCAAACCAGCACCGTGTGCTATGAAGTTCAACTAAAATGACTACCGAGCAACAGAAAATGAGTTTGACAGCAGACAACCCTTCCTCTCGTACCACAATGATATGAATGATTAATTATGAATATCATCATTTCCCTCCTTGGACTCACATCTATATAATAATACTATGTACAACTACTGTTCTACCAAACACTGAAATATATGACAAGGCAGTCTTGCATGAAGTTATTGGAAAAACTGAACATTTTTACACTTTGCGGGACACAATGACATCAGTGGAGGATCTTGCGACACTGGCCACACGTAAGCAAAGCCCTCTACACCACCAGCATAGGCAAATTATCTTTACAACAGTAAAACTTTGTCAAACAACATATAGCAGCTTTGTGTGCAGAGCAAGTTTGTGTTGTGTAAGCACACAAGCAAAAACAAAACACCAAAATAAAAATAATAAAATTTGCAATTTGGTGGGCTGTGGGGTTACCAGCCTTCCATGACACCCTATGACACATGAAAACTGTATGGCCCTCCAGAAAAATGGAAGCTCCTTTGACGGACTAAAGATTGGAATATCGCCAGTAAAATGTTAAACTGTGACAAATGAAGAAATATATTTAAGTGATGTGATTAGAAAAAGGATCAGGTGAATGCAAAACGATACATGTACTGTAAGATATGAGATTATGTTGTTTCCAGTATTTACGCTATAGCAATATTTCGTGACCGACAATTTTTAAACATAACACAGACAGATATGACTATAGTATTAATACAGTCAGAAAGTTTTTAATGACTATTTTCCTTTAATTTGATACAATTTGATTGCCTTTAACCCTTGTCAATAGAGTGCAATATTTTGTACGTAGGGAAACAAATAAAGAGTTAGCAAAACTGTGGCTGGTCTGCCGACCAAGGAATTCATTTTCATCATGACAGGTTACAGACACCACAGTTGTCAAATTGAATCAAGACTGTCTGCAGTCAATACTGTTAAGGTAGTGTAGTATTTACATAGTATTCTTCCCAGGTTTATTTAGATTAACTAGTAAGTTATCAACAATTTAATCCACTTTTTCACTCAATTGTTGTCAGGACAGTTTTGTTCAATTATATACAATACAATTTTTTTTTTAAATATTATTATTGTTATATCATTGTGTGAAATTGACAGTTGAACAACCCTGAACTATGAGTTTTGGTTGTGATTTAAGAAAACAATGCGAACTTTAAAAATGCTAACTTTAAATAAGACATTAATTAGTGGAAGACAAATAATAATTATGGTAATGAAGCATGTCATGCTACTGGACCTACTACTTCAGTTTCCCTCTTCACTCTCCTAACAAGATAAAACATAATTTGAAATGATAAAATTGGAGAGATTTGACTGTTTAAAACCAAAATCTTTCAACAGTTGATTTCTTCATCTCAGGATCAAACTGATCATGATACTTTTTACTAAGAAAGTTTTTTTTTAATCATTGTCTGGCATTTTCATTTATGCATATATATTAAAAAAACAACAACTTGAAACTAACGACAAGTGCATATTACAAAACAGTAAAATGTTGCAAAGCTTGAGTCAGTAACAAAGCACTTAAAGCCTTCTAAAACTCTGCCACTAGCCAAGCTATCAGCCAAGTTATGATGAAAGCAATCAGAGCTACACAGAAAAGAAAATACTAACAATTTGATAACTTGATGTTTGATAATGCACAAATAAACTTTTTAACTGCATCAAACCAATTATTCTATGAATGTAAATTTATCAGATTTGGTATGTTTGTTTCAACAACCATTCAAAACTTGTGGTTGTAATATTAGTGTTGATAACTATTTCCAACTTTTTTTCATTCCCCCCCCCCCCCTACTTACTGGATAAGTCATCCAAACTAAGTGAGGGAGGACACAAGCTTTGTAACAATCACAAATAGCCCACCAAAAATAATGAAATGAGGATGGATGCAACATTGAACAGTTGCTCGGTTACATACTTGCGTGCATGCATGGAGAAGGACTGGTGCGTTTTAAGCAACAAACTTTCTCAAGGAAAAGATATAAATTACCCATGCCTTTGCTGTCAAAAAAATCTTGAAATATTCATTGAAGGATAGAGTTGGGTGTTCTGATATGCGGGTCATAAACTTATTGAGAGCACGTTGTCTGGTCTTGAGGAACTCGGTGCCAAATCGATCAAGCTTCATACTGTGTTTCTCTGGCAATGGCTGTGGGGTGAATACATACATTAATTTAACTTTATAGTTCATAAACGACCATTTCACAATAACATTTTCTCACCAGACCAGTCAGAAACAACTTGCAAACTGTAATCATTGCTAGGGTTAGTACACAAATATATGAAGTAGCACAACCATGTCAAAAAATCTATTTCAACTCTAAAAGAATATTAATGGAATAACAACATCTTCAGAAAATTTAAGAGTGGGGATACTTGGAAAACTAGGCTGGAAGGAGAACGAGAGTCTCAAGGGATAAGATAAACCGGGAATATTAAAAGATACTGGTTGGTCCTCACAGTGCTGTGCCTTATTGCATTGGTGCAATACAATACAACCAAATTTAATCACAGTATGCGGAAGTGTAAGGCACAACCTGTGGTATTACATAGCATCAAAACATCAATTGCTCCTCTCAGTATTTTGATTAGGTAACTTTCAAAAATGATGCACCTGTGGTAACGAATGAAATCTTTAGAAAGATCAAGTCTTTTCAGACTCTAACGGTGGGATGACCACTGCTTTCAGCTACTGACTGCATATTAAAGAAACTACAACAATAAAATATCAGGCTTTACTTTATTTAATGAATGGCGAAACAACTTACTGGCACAAGGTGAGTTGGCTGAGTTTCTTCTAACTTCTGACGAAGCCAAAGAAAGTCTGTGTATCTTCTCCTGAGAGTGTACTCGGGATGATCAAAGTCTCCCCGGGTAGTCTGTCAAATGTGGAAAGATGGATTTCACTTGGACCTCAGGTAACATCACATCAATCAAGACAAAAACACAAAGCTCTAAGTCCTAGTTTCTGGGCTGGGAAGTACTTGAACAACACTGGACCTCCACATGCGTATTAAACTCCCAACCTTACAACAACCTTAACATAATGTACCCTCCAACTAACTTTTCTGGCAATTTGTGAACCACTGCCCCAGATGTATTTGACGACAACGACCATTTGAATGTTTCTACCAAAATGGGACCTGTTTGTCATAAGTGCAGTCATTTTCAAATGATGTAGGCAGTGATCATGTTACAGTAACAAAGCCTCTTGTAGATACAGTCTGTGTGATGATCAACAGAAATGAATGCCAAACTATCCAGAAAGTGTCTAAATGTCCTTAGAAATGTACCCAACGACCACATCACCAGACTTCAGACTGCATATGGGAGCAGGTTTCTGGAGATCATTAACAGAGATGATCCCCTAAACAGCATCTAAGTAACCATAGCTAAACATCCAAGATGTCATGTACACAGAACAAGAGCCCAAGGGCACTGTGGTTCCTTGCGTAGGGGTATATGACAATACACATAATATTATCATAGCAAGATTGGGCTCAAATAGTCCAAGTAATTGTGGTCCTACATGTACCCATAAAGTAACCAACACTATAGCCAACACTTTGTGATCACAAATTGTGATCGGATTTTTGATTGGAAGGCACTTTTGAGATCTGAATATGGCATCGAAAATGTAAGAAATACAAGGTCACCTACAAGCGGGTCAACAACTGTAAAAATTCAAATATTTTTTCTTTGCCCATTTTCTCCCCCAAAATACTAGTTTTTTTAACATTAATTGACCTTTGATGACCTTGGATCACATGACCGTTAAGTTTGAAAATATTCCCCTATACCATTCGCAACTTGTCCCAAAATATCAACCGTGTCACACCTTGGCACTGGGAGTTATTGTACTAAACGTCTGAAAATTAACTTTGACCTCATATAATTTCACACACACAGGTCACCTGGGGTCAACCCATGGACATTTTTGATTGGTGAGACGTGAATATAGCAGCAAAACTATAAAAATTCAAACCTTTTTTTCTTTGCCCATTTTCTCCCCCAAAATACTAGTTTTTTAACATTAATTGACCTTTGATGACCTTGGATCACATGACCGTTAAGTTTGGAAATATTCCTCTATACCATTGCAACTTGTCCCAAAATATCAACCATGTCACACCTTGGCACTGGGAGTTATTGCATTAAATGTCTGAAAATTAACTTTGACCTCGTATAACTTTCCACACAAAGCTCACCCGGGTGTCAACCCATTGACATTTTTGATCGGAAGGTACCTTTGATATCCAAATCTAGCATCAAAACCAAACATTTTCTTTTTCCCCCGTTTTCTCCCAAAAGAAGCACATTTTTTCTAATGTGACCTTTGACCTTTTGACCTTGGTTTCAGATGTAGTTTGATCTCTTGATTCCAAAAATCAACACGACAAGTCTGTACAGCCATCCTAACTCCGACCGAAAACTTTGACCCCATATTACTTCGCACACAAAGGTCACACGGGGGTCAACCTAATGCTATTTATGATCGGAAGGTACCTTTGACATCTGAAAATAGCATCGAAACTGTAAAAATCCCCAAAACACTTAAAGGTCACCAGAGGTCAAATTGAGGTCAAGGGTCACCCAGATGCGGGTCGACAATTGGATTACATTGAAGCAACTCCCAACCCTAACAGACAATTCGTTCTCAAGTTATCGCAATAATACTTGTTTTTTAACATTAATTGACCTTTGGTGACCTCAGATCACATGACCGTTAAGTTTCAAAATGTTCCCCTAACCAGTTCACAACTTGTCCCAAAATATCAACCTTGTCGCACATTGGCACTGGGAGTTATTGCAGTTTTAATATTTTGGGTTTTTGGACCATAACTGACCTTTGGTGACCTTTGTGGGCACCAAAAACAATAGGGATCTTCCTCTTACTATGTGCTATCCACCTACCAAGTTTGATCATGATACATCATTTCCTTATTGAGATATCGTGTACACAAGCCAAGCGTCACATACACACACACACACAAACACGCCAAGTTGAATGCATAGGTTCCTTGCTTTGCAAAAAGCAAGGAACCAAAAACAAAAGAAGTTACCTACCTTTGTTGAGACCTTGTATGTGGCATAGGTCTCCATCTTTGTGACATGTTTCCTGGGATCATCAACAGTGATAAAGACGTCATGTGTGTCCTGGTCGTCCATCGACAATGAATTGATCGCTAACCTCTGTAGATCTGGCATTTGATTTTCCTTTAGGGTCGAGGCAAGGACGGTCTGAATGTGAAAAGCAAAACGTACTGTACCATCAAAATCACTGAATTTTATCATCGTAAAAGTTGTAAGAATATAAACTAGTTGTTCTGTTAAAGCAAAGGGAGAGGAAGTCTGTACCATTTGCCAAACAAACTATTTAATTTGTAAACAAAACACAAATTGTTTTCACTTGAAATGATCGACGACAAAACATTACTTTCATAATGCCATATTTCCAGCATGGAAGAAAATGCTGCAGTCTGTTTTTATTTTAAGAAAGAAGAAAAATTAATTTTTTTTCTTATTCCACTGATTCCAGTCCAAATTATCACACTAAAATTCATGCATGTACAAAATAAAGTATTCTGAAAAATGGAAGGTCAAATTATTATTAAGGGGGGAGGAATGGTCAGTGGAGATGTGGTTGGAGATGGGCAGAAAAGAAGGGGGGGGGTGAAGGGGAGGAATGTGAACTGAATTAGCAACTTTGTGGGGTTAAAATGTTACCAAACCATGCATGATGTAGTTAATACTAAATGAGATGACATTAAAGCAGTGTATTTTAATGGTTCTTAAAACTAAGAAAAAGAAGTCAATACCACGATTGTCTTAAAGAGTCTGACATTTCAGTGCATTACTACAGTACTGTACCTTCTTAAATCAAGAAGATAATTTGATGACTTGCATTATTGACTTATAATTGCAGTCCAGCATACTGTACAGTATTTCCTCACACAGGTGTTACAATAACATACACTTAAAAAACACACCTAGTCACACTAATATTCATGATTACATGAACTGGTTAGGTTGTGTTGGTTTTGCTGTGAGGCCACAAAACAGTTCTTGAACAACTCATGCAGTAGTTAAAGGGTGTGAAGACTCGCGCAAAAAGAAACTGTCTAATGCCGGTAATTTGACCTACAGTAGTTTCGAATGAGGTGTAACAGAAGTGTTAAACACCACCGTCAATCCCAGAAAATACACACGCAGCTGTAATTAGACACTATAGTGTACAGTCAGTACATACAGCTGCGGTCAATACCCACAGCACAGTGTATAAATGATACAGCGATGGACATCTCAGTTCCAGCTAAAGATAACAAGGTATCACGTTTCATTATTGTCTGCATTTTGTAGCGACACAAACAAAATGTCACTTGCAAGCAACAGAAAGCTAAATTTTTCAGATGGCCGCACGCGGTTTGGGGCGAGTCTTCAATGCCTTTAAAGAGTTACAACTAGTCCTGGAAAGGGATGAGCAGATGGTTAAATACACAGTTTGAAGTCAAAAGTAAAGTATTGGTTGAAATCTTCATTGTTGAATGCGATGGTACCAGATGGCAGATATATCATGTTTCTGGCTTTTATTTTGGTTTGGGAAGCACTATCGTAGGTACAGGACACAGTGTAAACCATATATGTGAACAGGGATGAAATGAAAGGTTCTTACAATTTGTAAATTGTGCTATTACTGTAGGTACAGTACAGTATGCCAGCAGTTAGTACAAAGTGTTACTTTTAAGCAGTTTGTTAATACAGATGTATGTATTTGACGATTGATATATGGAAGTATTTATCTCCAGCAATGCTTCTTAACATGCAAAGCATGAGAATCAAATAGAAGACCATGGTTATTATCTATTGTCATACTCTGGCATTGAGCAGGATATTAGAAAGGATTTGCATGAATAACATTTCAACTTTACATGGTCAGTCACATGACAAATTTGTACAACTTTAGTACCTTGTTGCCACTTTATATCTTAATAAAATTTACACAATGAACGATAGTAAACTGCATGGTTATGGGAATCTATTTTAACATCAAATAGTTTTAAAACAAGAGCCCAAGGGCACTGCGGTTCCTTGCGTAGGGGTATATGACAATACACATAATATAATCATCGCAAGATTGGGCTCAAATAGTCC
>KN882451.1:155387-169575 GCA_000934455.1 Apostichopus parvimensis | reverse complement strand
GAGGACCGGCTGTGACAGCTTAGAGAGTACCGCTCATGTTTTTTGGCATTGTTGCTTTGTATTAAACTTATGGGAGTGGTTCCAGACCTGGACCGACCGTGTTACGGGAGACCGTTCATGGTCGGTAGGGCATGGCTTTATTTTATATGGGGTAGACCCTCCAGTTTGTTCGGTTGCGGTGTTCCACCGCATTATTTTTGTTTGCTCTATTGTACAAAAACATGTTTGGCGGAATAGATGTAATGTGGTTTTCAGGGGGAAATTTGCCAGTTGGCAGGCAGTCCTGGAGGCGGTGAAGTCTGACATTCGCCTTAAAATTGAAGGCGATTTTCGCCGTTTATCTGGGGCTGCCTTTTTTGGACGCTGGTGTGCTGGGGAGGGGTTTTTCGTTTCGCTGCGTGCGGGTCGTCCTTTTGTAGTTTTTTGAATGTGGGGTTGGGCGTTTTGTCTCTGCAGGTCGGCGGGATTATTATTTTTTGGCTCGCTTCACCTGAGTTTCGTTTTGTCAGTAAGGGTTGGGTAGGTAGTGCCGTTTGGCCGTGACGTTTTGTATCCCGCATGGCGGGTCACGTAAAAAGCACACTGAAGATCCTGTTGCTCCAAAACGCGCACCATGGAACAAATTTTGAAAGATGTTAAAGAAACTGTCAGTAAGTTAAAAAACCAGGACAAAGCATATGTAACCAATGGATGTAAGGGACCATTTTGGTTTTTGTATTTAAAATACTTTCATTTTGCGGATGGCATGGTCATCGACTACATGCACTGTGTTTGTGAAGGTGTAATGAAGCCTTTATTAAAGCTTTGGTTTGGGGTAGAGACTCGTAACAATAAATTTTCTTTCTATCGTGCAAAGTCTCAATTGAGTGAGTCTTTATCTTATATAAAACCAACAATCAATATAACAAGAGTGCCTCGATCTTTGAATGATCTAGCTTATTGGAAAGCTTGAGGGTTTCGTAATTTCCTCCTGTATTGGGGAATACCAATTTTGTCACAGGTGTTAACTCGTGATTATTTACTTGTTATCTGAAGATAATGTATCAAGTGATGACTTGGCTTTGGCAGAAATGTGTATGTTAGAATTTGTTCAAAATTTGAAAGATTTGTACTCACTAAGGTATATGACCATGAATGTTCATCAGCTGCTTCATTTAATTGACTATGTTCGTTTCAATGGACCTTTGTATGTAAACAATTGTTTTCTTTTTGAAGATATGAACGGATTTATTGTTTCCTTTATCCATGGTACTCAGGGTGTAGATACACACATTGTTCAGTCATTTAATTTTTGACATTTGGTTCCAATATTGAGTGAGAAGTTTTGTATAAATGATTTTGAAGCATTGCAATATTTAAATAACCTTAAAACTTCAGTTTCTTTTTCAAAGTCATGGCAAACTGTATTTCCAGGAATTTACAGAATTGATGGTTTTAAAAAAAAATATGCTTATCTGCCAGTGAATTTTCTGCAGTAAAACAAGTTGTTAACATTTTCTCAAATAACATTGAAATTTGGCTTAGAACATTTTTCAAGGCTAGTAATTTATTTGTTTATGGGAGTCCATATAAAAAATTGACCACAAGAAATCAGAGTGTCATCAAGTAGCAATACAAAGATTCATACAAGTTTGGTTCTGTGAAATATTTTGGCAAAGTTGGATCTAAGGAAAACCCACTGTTTATTTGTATAGTTGTCCCTTTTCTGTTGTTTGTTTCGGAGAGCAATGATCGCATTCATAAAGTACAGATGGAGTTTGAAAGATATGAGGTAATCGATATTGAAAGTATTCTGTACTCATGTATTCTTCTTGAAATTAATAATGAGAAGTTTATTTGTGAATTTCCAAACAAAATTGAAAAGGATTGAAAGTCATTTTGTGCATTATAGTTATCCATTAATACATGCAAATAAACACCCTTTTCACATAAAGTAGGAAAATTCCAAATGGAATGGCCCCTTGACAGAAGAGGCATGTGAATAGTTAAATACAGTGGCGCAGGAAGGGGGGGAATCCGCGGCCCCCCTCCCCCCTGGCGGATTTTGTTGGTAAAATTTCGTGAAAATCGCAAGTGAAAAGTCTGAATTTTTGAAAATTTGGCCCCCCTGGAAAAAAGGCTAGCTACACCACTGGTTAAATATCGTTAATATGTTTGGTCGTAGATTGAAAGGAGGTGATTTCAATACCAGGCGGTTAGATGTCATGCAATGTCATGCAATATCATTAACCTCAATCTTTGTTACCATTGTTGGTTAGCTGTCCAGTTAATATAGTTTATATTGTAATATTAATTAAATATAATTCAACATCTTGTAAGTATCAGTGTATTTGGTGTGTGATCAGTTAAATCCAGCGCTTCTCACAGACCAATATCTTTTGCTGTACATGTAGTTTTAAAGTTTTGTCTTAATTTGAAGTTTGTCTTTTTGTCTGAAGTTTGTGTCTGAAGTTTGTCTTGAAGTTTGTCAAATTGTCTTAATTTGACTTGAAATGTGTGTATTTGACTGGATATTTATCAACAGAAATACTTGAACTTTGAAAGTTTGTCTTTTTTAAAATGTGTTAACTTCTTCCACTTTCTAATTCAATATACATTATATTCATCAATATACTCTTCCATCCTTGATATGGAATGCATCCCTCTTTAATTGCAACTAAAATTGAATTAGTTGTTATATAAACTAAAAATACATTGATCTTCACAAGCAAGAAATTTGTCTAAGTCCACAATCAACTGAAAGTTGTCCAAGTTCACAATCAACTGTAAGTCCACAATCAACTGAAATTTTTCTCCTCCTATACCTTTGTACAGCAAAACAGGATGTAAAAAGTCCAACATTACAGTTGAGTATATATATTAGAACGTGCATTTTTGAATAAGTATTCGTCTTAGTATTCGAATAGATGTTCAATAGTTTCTTTAGTATTGAAAAAATATGTTCAAAGGAAATAAGTATTCAAATAGGCATTCCTTAAGTATTCAGTGAAATAGGTATTGGAATATTTATTTGTATAGCTATATTTAATATTCGATAAAGCATTCAAAGGAAAGAAGTATTCGAATACCTATTGGAATAGTTATTTTAAGTATTCGATTAGGTATTCTAAAGTCTGATTATTGAAATACCAACTATTTAGCTATTCGAATACTTAGCGAATAGTTATTCGTGTTGGGTAAGGGTACAGCTTCAAATTGTCCTTGAATTTCAGCACTTCTGTCCAGTAATTTGTTTCATTTGCTTGTCATTTGATAGGCTAGGGTATTATTTCCCCTGTTTATTGGCAAAATATAGATACTTCATGAGCGTATGTACTGTTGTACATGCCATGAGTCCATGACCTAAATAACCTGATGTTATTTTGTTAAAATACTAGGCCTACTCCTGTAACTTACCCAGCAAAACAGGTGCAATATCCACGAATGACTCTCCCTGTCAATTTCTCAAGACATATCCAAGTTTGCCATGGAATGTTGATACGTTGAGAAGGCCTACACTCAGCTTTCAGCAAACAGAACTTGCTTTTCTCATTTATTACATGGTAAAACATTTCACCAAGCCAACCAGATTCCAGGTAGCTATATGCCTTCCCTTCTTTATAATCAGACATCAGTCTTTGACAGTTCAACACTGTCTATGTTACTTAGATATTGTGCAATATGTGCAATATGTGCAATATGTGCAATTGTGCAATACATGCATGGTGGCCATTTTCGTACAGAATCTTCTCCTTCCCATCCGTTTTCAAGATCTTTGAACGGGTCAGGCAGCACTTCGTTCTCCACGTTCAAAATCGCACTGTAATATGTTGCTTTTTCTTCTCGCGCATCCGGTACCTGCGGTATGTTCATGTGCACAGCGGCGTACGCTAAAGCCACGAGTTCATCCTTTCTTCCGCTCACTTTGAGGTTTCGTTTTTTCAGAAACTGCTTCAGTCTCTCGACTTTCCACATTTTAAATTCGTCTATAGTTGTTGGGCTCTCCATACAAATACTTGTATCTTGAAATTTCAGTACAAAACCACCAATGATAGAGAAAATTTTGCTGTTAATGTCGATCGTTGAGCGTCAGTTGTGTGTATTGTTTAGTTTACGTAATCAGTATAAGCAACTGGACTACCCCAGTGACCTTTGACCTGTACTACATCGCAGTAACTCTGAACTGGCTTATTAGACACTAGTATACAGCATGGAGGTAAAACAGTTTTTACCTCCATGTGTACAGTCAGTACATATGCTGCGGTCATTACCCACAGCACAGTGTGCAAACGATGCAGCGATGGACATCTCAGGTCCAGTATAGATAACAAGGTATCACTTATCATTACTGTCTGCTTTTTATAACGACACGAACAACACGTCACTTGCAAGCAACGGAAAGTTAACTTTTTCAGATGGCCGCACGCGGTTTGGGGCGAGTCTTCAATGCCTTTAAAATGAGTCTTTGTAATTCATTAACACATTACGGCAAATCCACCTCATATGAACTACTTGTTAATGTCAACATATGATTTGATGTCGTGTAAAATAAATCATGCTGAATGCAAGTTTGTTTGGTGTGGAAGGGAATGGAATAATTAACTATGTCATGCAGCATAATCTGTGGTTTTGTTAGTGATGAAAACTACATGTTGGGGCAGTAATTATGATTTTTTTTTTAAACGGTGAACGAAAATAAATGTACCTTGACCATTATAAGGTCCGTGGACCAGATGGTTGTTTTATTATTGTACACGTCCACTTCTACATTCGTAAGACTTATAGATGCCCCAGCATCTGCTGTCGTCACTCGATTTGCATGTTCTCCCCAAAGCTTGTAGCTTTATTTTGGTCTTGGTGGCGGTGTCCTCCAGGAGAAAGTTCTGCCTTTTCCAAGTTTTTCCCGTTGTTAATGGGAATACCTGGTAAGAAAATTTGTCAGTTCGTGAAAAGTTTATTGTGTGGTAAAGAAAGATGTGCAAAGATCATTTGGTGTCATATGGGGGGGGGTGGGGTGTCTTACTAGTTGCAGACTTGGATATCATGCAGTTATTATTCTATGATGTTGTTAAGGCAGGGTATTACTCATTAGTGCTGATAGTTGGCTCTTTGTTTGCAAACCATTAATAGCATAGCTTTTTTTCGTGTATGATGCGATTCCGGCAACAAGTGTTGGAGTAACTGCATAAATAGACAAATGAAATTTGTTCTGCATGCATTGTCGTTGTTCTTTTGTATCGTAGATTATGTGTAAAACATCTGGGTGCTAAAACAGTGAAGATTTTTATTTTACATCGTTTCTGAAATCGTATTGTACATCAAAATTCTCAAATGTATCTACGAGGCTACTATATCTTGTAGCACGAATAAAAGCAAACAATGAGTGATGTAACAGCATGTATTGTTGTGATGATTTGTTTGCATGTGTTTCAGTGGAATGGCTTTCAGCGTTCTTGGTTAGGTTTTACCATAGTGGCAGATCTGTCTTGCAAAATGGAATTATTCTATGTCGGCATTGACACACACTATCAGACAACGATAAATGTGAACCAGTACACTGATGAAGTAGTGGTAAACACTGTTGATAAATGTCAAATCGTTTGACCGAGAATATTTAGCAAGTTTCGAATTAAGAATAGCGTACTGTCCCGTCGCGCGGTCCATCTTCTCAGCTGATTTTGTTTACTGTTTATCTTGTATTCAAATGTTCTTGTCCGTTATACATAAACACAAGATTTCCATCAGTGGGAAAGTGTATTTAAGTCAGAGATTCAAAATACGCAAATCAGAAAATGTCATATTTTATTGTAATTTTTCTATTTTGAAACTTTACAGTTAGCTTGTTTTCTTCATTGTTATAGTATCCTAGCATAGGAGAAATCTCGAGAAGCAACGCAGATTGCTGCATTAAGTGTTGTTTTTAATGGTTCGGCAATATTTCTAAAGCAGATTGTGTGCAGCGTTAGCTTGACATTGAGTAATTTCTTGCGTTTCTATTATTTAAGTGTGGTGGAATGTGTCAATGACTTGGATCTGTATATCACGATCATGAGGTCATTATATCCCCTATGGCATTTATTATTAGGTGTTCATGTACAGTACTTGAAAAAAGTTGTACGTGTGGAGTGTTGTTGTGTAATGATAAAGCAGTGCTGTATGTATGTGTCTTGGCAGTGTGGTCGGTGTTCAGTACAGGATTCATCCCTTGCGCGTAACACTATTATGTATGTAAAGGATAATGTAACATTCTGTAACAATTTTGGACATTCTAGTAGAAATTTGAAAAAAAAGAAGCAGCTATGCCTTCCTTCAGCAGTCAAATTACATACCTGGTCAATTCTGCCTTCAATTGACAGCTTTCTTTTTTTAAGCGACGCCAAAGCCTCTGGCACAGTGGCTTGTGGTGGATTAAAGAACCTTCCATCTACTTCCTTGTTTATGTCAAAGGCCTTTCCAGTCTAGAATATCTGTTGAGAGGAAATAAATTTTCAGCTCATTTATGTGTGAGCCATTAGGAAAGCAATTATGGTGTATAATATTTTCAGTTCAGTCCATCAAAATCAATGTTCTTTGGGATGGTGTGGTTGAATGCATTTATCTTTTATCTCATTGAAGTTGAAACTGTTTTAGAAGACCATATGTTATGTAGAATGTTTCAATGTGTGTTAAATTCATAAATGTCCCCATGAAGGCAACTTTTTTTTGGTAGATCCCATAGTCATAAGGGGTTTGGTTGTATCAAAGTTAGTGATTCCTGCATCTGGCAAGCATTCATTCCTCATCTGTGGTTGGTTTTGAACGTTTGACATGTCTGTTCTAGATGCAGTCGTATGAGGTGATTCTTCTTCTTCTGCAGTTTTGACTTTGAATATGTCTTACTTATTTCTTACCTGCATTCAACAGGTCATTAGTCTGTGCACACATTAATGAGCATGCATGTACTAGCCATGATGGCATTGATGAGAATGTTGTTATCTGTTTTAAGAACATTGATTTGTTCAAAGGAACACATGGTATTAGTAGCCGCCATTTTTTATCAACCAACTACATCAGAAGTTACCTTTGAGGAGTCTTCTTACAGCGTCAGTCGGTTGGTGCCATCCTTTGATTTGTGTTTAAGCTGTATTTGTGGAGGACAAAGATTTTTTTTTTTTAGCTTAGTGGCTAATTTAGAAGGGCGCGTGCCTGTAGGGTTCTGAATGTATCCCTCAAGTATGTCTTGACTGGACGACAGGGCATAAAATGCAGCGTTGTATCCTCTGCTGGTGGATTCTGTCAATACGTAGACTGCGTAAGGTTTTGAAGCTATTTCTGAAATGCAAATGAAAAAGATTAGGAAGATCTTTAAAATGTGGTGGCAAATTCTCACACCATCTAATCGTTATTTTCATTGTCAGTCAATGCAATCATCTTAGTTGTATTTTTTGGATGTGCGTTGCTTTATTTGTAATAGTAACTTGGGATGTACTTTAACTTTTTTGTAATAGTACACCTGTAGCAACATGAAGAATACTTTTTTTCCTAAAAGAGACATGACATACACTTCCGTTTGTTGAAAAAATGTGAGGAGGGCTTCTTGACCTTTTGTGGTATTAATGAAGGCGTTTTTGCCTGTTGTAGTCATGCTTATGTTTTTATGCTGTATGTTGTAGTTCAGGGTCATTAATTTCCATACTGTTTAGGCTTCAAGCCATATAAGCAATTATATCTGCAATGTTTGTATGCTTCTGATTAAATTGTTATTCCAAATGTGCAGAGCATTGTGAAACATTTTAATGTTCAGAATATGAAGACAAATCTCACAACAGTGTTGTATATAAATTCAACGAAATTACCAAATACTCAGGTATGTCAATTAAATCAGTTTGCACAACCAGTGAAATTATCTAAGTTTGTTAACGTTCTACTTGTGTTGTGCAACCATACAAGTAAATTCCACAGCCTAAAGGTAACATCATCGCCTCATATAGTAAACTATGTTTCTTTCTAGTGTCATCTATCACAATTGAAAGGTGACATGCAAGGCTGAAATGATTTTTGGGTGACGATGGCTCTTTTCAGCACAAGCAGATTTTTAAGAGGGCTGTTTTACTGATTGGTGTTGCGAGGGCTGTTTGTCCTGTATAAATTGTAGCTACAAAATTGGTTAATGTTTACATTTTATCAGTAAAATTAATTACTATAAAAAGTAGACCTACCATTGACTAAGACAAAGGTAATATATTTTCAAAGTGTTACACAAATTCACTCTTTTTATTTCGACACCCAAATAATAACATTTGATAGTAGACCCCTCATTGACGACAGGTTTCCCCTTCTTCTGCTTCTCTCTCCCCTTATCTGATCCAAGAGATGTACACTTGAAGCCAACTAAAAAGTTTTGTGATGCCACATGCTAGCCTGTCGTTTTCAACCTACTTTATTCTTTCAATCATGGCGACCCATAGTTAATAAGTTACTGTTCATTAAGTGTACCCAATGGTCAGTTTTAATATGGACAAATATTCCGCAGCTACAGCACTACACTTCTTCTCAGTTGTCACTACTCTAATGCTACTAAAATAGTGAAAATCATGGGAAACATATGAAATATCGTTGCAATAATGTTGGGAACGTTATGAAAATCAAGAGAAACATTTTCGGTATAGGCTCCAGTTTGCGTATGCTACAGTGTGTTGGGATAATATTTTTTGTCCCCTGCAGGTTGGATATGCATCGGTAAATAATGAAAAACATGCGGAAGACGGATCAAATGATACAGTAACGCTGTTGTTTGAAATTCACGGAAAATGAGAGGTGTAAATTAGAAAAGAAATCATTCAATTCCGCGGAAAAAGCTCATGCCTGCATATATTACCATGGTAACAATCATACTAACCGCGAAGCAAGATTGCTTGTGTTGCAAACATCCTATTGTATTGCTTTGACAAATGGTTTCTCGAACCCCCGCAATATCACATTAATATACCCCCCCCTTCCATTGGTTCATATGCCTATATCTTTTTATCTTGTTAGTCATTTGATTAATTCCCCTAAAATCGAAACAAGTCCTACGATGTAAATCAGTTGCGGTCACGATTTTTGCTATTAAAAAGTATTCGGAAATTTCTCGCCATTTTTTTAACGAGACAGACTGCATGGTAGTTACTACGACGCAAAACTGTTCCTTCCTGCCTTTCTATTTAGGTATATATTAAGAAAACATCGCAGGAGCTGTCAATGTTAGCTCACTCTTTCCACAGTACCGTGAAACAAAACACCTAGCTGATTGTTTGCACAAATAATTGATGTAATTTTACTGAGGAATTGCTCCCCAGCAAGCAAGCCGAAGTCGGCCCGACGGCGGCCCGGCTTCGGCACCGAAGTCGGCCCGACGGCGGCTGCCGACGGCATGTGAAAATCCGCCCTTTAGTAGCACGGACGTGCACTGATGGACACTGGCCGTCTCTGCACCATTCAAGGTTATTAGTTTGGAAAGTGAGCTTGTATATTACGTAACTATTTCGCTCTCAAGTAGTGTCATTCACCTTAGCCATGCACGCAAATAAAACATAATTTTTACGTTTCATGATTGTTTTAATATTTTAAGAGTCTTAGCTGGATCATTTATACCCTATTTAGTGGTTGATTTAACCAATTTGATGCAGTATTCATCAAAATAGGTCAGTTTGAGAAGTTTAATTCTGATCTGAACGTTCAAATTGTGCCGATCTCTCAGCGTGCACCCTCCCTAGAAGAAAAGCCCGCGCATTTCAGTTCCGGCGCGACCAGCGAAACCCGGCGATCGTGAATCTGATGCACTACAGCGTTGTAAACACTTTGCCTTGGTCTAAAGATTTGGTCGCTATCAAGTTAAAATTGGAATTAAATGCCCTTATTTGTGTCTCGGCCCTTTGATCAAGTAGAAGAAGGGTACAGAAGAGGCTTTGATTGAAGAGGTGAGTACTACGCTATGTAGCCTAGGACTAGGCTACGCTATCTAGCCTAGGCTTGCCCTGTATCACATTCACATCACTAGTCCAATCATTGTTTCGTTTCAGGTTTGTCAAACTTACTAATACTAGGCGAAGCATAGTCGTAACGTTAGTTTAGATTAACTAAAATGTTAGGCCTAAACGATTAAAATGCTAAGAAAGCTTAGATATAGGCTAGGTCCTATGCCTTTGTTTATTTTTTGCATCCGCGAAATTTGTAGCCATGTGCATCACAGTATTTTTTGTGTATTATAGCATAGGCCTAGCCTAATACTACTAAGTACACTAGCATTGCAAGTACTACAGTACTAGCTTAGGCTTGAACTACAAGTAGTGTGAATGAGTTTAACATTATAATCGGTTCTGATCTTTTGTGTCTCCAGGTTTTTTTCTCTACCATAGGGTCATTGATGTGTATTTGACTGGCCTTCCTGATGCTTTTCTTTTCTACTATTAGGCTATTATTAGTTTATTACTCAAACAAGTTAACTTAACTAGGCTAGCCGGGTCTTACTAGCTGTGACCTAGCCAAGGTGGAGCCTAATTAAAATCACTATTCACTTGAAATTGGGTACTTTCCAATGGTTCTCAGTCATCAATGAACAATCAAGGTGACTGATGTGTAGAGCTGAGGTAAATTGACCAAAGGTGACCATATTAGAATATCTGGCATATTTAGGGCCAATGCCATTTCGATGCATGCACAAAATGAGGGCATCCATCCTAGTAAATTCTAGGCTCTGACTAGGCTAAGCCTAGTTCCATGTGCAAGGTCAGTTTTAAGTCTTCATGGCTTGTCCGACCGTTTGTATAGACCTACAGGAAAAAGCACTTTGCTTATGATAAGAGTTGAAGTTGGGCAGACATATTTTTTACCTAACGATAATTAATAGTTGTTCTAAAGTCCATACTGTATATTCTGGTGGTACTGCCTGCCACATTGCAGATAAACTAATTGTTCTGTTTAATGACAAAATACCAAGATCTCTCACTTTATGGTAAGGGGCACAATTCTCAAGAGTAAACAGCCACCAACAAGTTTTTAACAAATGAGCTAAATGATCAATTAAATTGACAGGAGGGGGAGGCTTGTGACGACCACTGATTCTCTATTGTACCGTGTATAATTTTAAATTTTGGGCTCAAATCCCTTTGAATTAATGCATGACGTCGCACACCCCGCCTCTCCATTCTCCACTTTTGAAAAGGGATTGTATCTTGTGACCATAGGTGCAGCAGGACAGGAGGATTGCGAAGGGGGGGGGGGGCATATTGATATTTCAATGAAAACATGGGCAATGTGCTGTTATCTCTGGTAGGGTCAAATAGAACCCATTCATTAATGAGACACCATATTGACTTTTACTTTTCACATGGCACAGTTGAGAACTAGAGTACCACAAAAATCTTCGGGCATTACAACCCCACCCCTACCAACCTAATTGAATTGGGCCCATACAAAAGAAAACTTTGAAACTAAAAGTCAAGTCACAGATTATGATCTTTACCCACTGTTCATTTATTGCTTGTTTTTCTTGTAGAACTAACTGTTGGCCTTGAGAGGAATAGAGAAGGAGAAAGTAAAAAGGAGCAAAGCTAAGCAAATCAAGAAAAAAAATAGACGCTCCGCTTCTGAAGAAGTAAGTTGTGACAGAAAAGTTCTGTCATGGATGCCAGAAAACTACTTGGAATAATGTCCTGTCCTTCTCCATTTCCCGGTAGTAGCCAGTGCTCGAAAAGCCAACAAAGTGGTTGGAAGGCTTCAACTACCAGCGCATAAACTGTCTGACAAAAGTACAGGTGATGGCACGCCTTCAAATACAAGGTGCATATGTAATATTAAAAAACAAAACAACATTGAGGATAACTTTTGGATGGGTTTATGGAGTGGAGGAAACTAATATTTTCATTTGCATGTGACCCATTTTATTGAGACTATGAAGATAGTACTTACCATCTTGTGCGGTGTGAGGATCATGGATTTCATTTTATTTGCCAGCAGTCAACCACCAACACCTTCCTTTCCTCTTAAGTTTAATACCCTAAGAATAGGCTGCTTTAGTGTGATTGGATTATACAACTATTGGCAGGACTATCCAACAAATAGTCTAATATAATGTTCAAATGTCGTTTGCATAAGGAGACTGTTATGTGTGAGAGCTTTGAGGCAGCACATACCACATTGTCACATGCTTTTCATTTTTGCAATCAATCCCTGAATACTGTATCATTGTGTAGTAGGTCTGGTTGCCCTTTTTCACACTGAAGGTATGGCAATTCTCCAATTTCTATTATTCTGCAATAACAAGTCAATTTGCCCCGACCCTCCCCAAACCCATAGACCCATAGCTACAGTACAAGTATGTTATCTACTATCTAGACTAGTCTACAGGGAATCTCATTGAATGGCTCAAATGTCAGTAGGTATATCCCAAGATAGGTCTATGTATAGTAGTTAAGTTAATATGGTTGGCCTAAGGTATTGTCATGCAACTGGAATAAGTGAGAGTGTGAAGGCAGCACACACCATATTGCGTGGTGTGAAGCTTTGCAACATACTGTTTACTGTTTCTGATAGTGGCTGAATAATATTTTGTAATACTTAAGGTCTACACTGGGGGCATATATCTAATAGATCAGACTATACTGTATATGATAGGCAGTTGGCCTAAGGTATTGTCATGAAACTGGAATAAGTGTGAGTGTGAAGGCAGCACATATTGTGTGGTGTGAAGCTTTGCCACATACTGTTTCTGATAGTGGCTAAATAATATTTTGTAATACTTAAGGTCTACACTGGGGGCATATATCCAATAGATCAGTAGACTATATATGATAGGCGGTTGGCCTAAGGTATTGTCATGCAACTGGAATAAGTGAGAGTGTGAAGGCAGCACACACCATATTGCGTGGTGTGAAGCTTTACCACATACTGTTAACTGTTTCTGATAGTGGCTGAATAATATTTTGTAATACCTAAGGTCTACACGGGGGGCATATATCTAATAGCTCAGTAGACTATACTGTATATGATAGGCAGTTGGCCTAAGGTATTGTCATGCAACTGGAATAAGTGAGAGTGTGAAGGCAGCACACACCATATTGCGTGGTGTGAAGCTTTGCCACATACTGTTTACTGTTTCTGATAGTGGCTGAATAATTATTTGTAATACCTAAGGTCTACACTGGGGGCATATATCTAATAGATCAGTAGACTATACTGTATATGATAGGCGGTTGGCCTAAGGTATTGTCATGCCACTGGAATAAGTGAGAGTCTGAAGGCAGCACACACCATATTGCGTGGTGTGAAGCTTTGCCACATACTGTTTACTGTTTCTGTTAGTGGCTGAATAATATTTTGCAATACTTAAGGTCTACACTGGGGGCATATCTAATAGATCAGTAGACTATACTGTATATGATAGGCAGTTAGCCTAAGGTATTGTCATGCAACTGGAATAAGTGAGAGTCTGAAGGCAGCACACCGTATTGTGTGGTGTGAAGCTTTGCCACATACTGTTTACTGTTTCTGATAGTGGCTGAATAATATTTTGTAATACTTAAGGTCTACACTGGGGGCATATATCTAATAGATCAGTAGACTATACTGTATATGATAGGCAGTTGGCCTAAGGTATTGTCATGAAACTGGAATAAGTGATAGTGTGAAGGCAGCACACACCATATTGCGTGGTGTGAAGCTTTGCCACATACTGTTTCTGTTAGTGGCTGAATAATATTTTGTAATACTTAAGGTCTACACTGGGGGCATATATCCAATAGATCAATAGACTATACTGTATATGATAGGGGGTTGGCCTAAGGTATTGTCATGCAACTGGAATAAGTGAGACTGTGAAGGCAGCACACACCATATTGCATGGTGTGAAACTTTGCCACATGCTGTTTACTGTTTCTGATAGTGGCTGAATAATATTTGGTCTTCACTGGGGGCATATATCTAATTGATCAGTAGACTATACTGTATATGATAGGCAGTTGACTATATGATGACCCATTACCAATTTTGACATAAATGTACAATATAGGTTTTTCTTAGTTATGAGAGTGTTAGTATATTTCAAGAAATCACTAGTGTGTAGAGTAAGCAATCAACCACCCATCCCACCCCCCCCCCAAGCCCAGAACAGGCTATTGTACAGTAGGTTCATCAAATGGTACAAATGTCAGCAGGCCTACACAAAGAATA
This sequence comes from Apostichopus parvimensis, assembly GCA_000934455.1. Classification (NCBI taxonomy): domain Eukaryota; kingdom Metazoa; phylum Echinodermata; class Holothuroidea; order Aspidochirotida; family Stichopodidae; genus Apostichopus; species Apostichopus parvimensis. The sequence continues at coordinate 155,409 of KN882451.1, read as the reverse complement.
GCATAGGACATTTTAATGTGGT
>KN882451.1:105961-125253 GCA_000934455.1 Apostichopus parvimensis | reverse complement strand
AAACAGGGTGTTGGTGGATTTAGGCCAATTATTTTTACCTTGCATACATGAAAATGTAACTTAAACCATACTGTACCATATATTTACAATCGCTTAAACCACTAAACCAGAAAAGTGGTACGTCCACTTTTCCCAACTTACAATTATATGCCTATATTGATGTTTGCTCTGCAGTTATGCCAAAGTGTGGCTTAAAAGTATGCTGTATTGGCCCTAAATATGCCAGATTTTCACTTTGGTCAAAATTTTTAAAGTATGTTTATTACTACTCTGGAGGAAATTTACCTCACTGGGACATTTAATCAGATAGTGTGATCATTTAGAATGTCTGGCACAATTTAAAGGGTTATTACCCCCAGGAAAGTACTTTTTGAAAACTTGTGACAATTAAAGTGACCAAAATTTAGAGCCTATACAGGCTACCTTTAAACTTGTAAATTTTCAATTTGTCCAGACAGAGTGACTTTAACTAACGTAAACCTTCACTGCATGCTGCCGACAACCTGTACAATTAGAACAGCTTGAGAATTTACCTGTTTCCATAATCCAGTTACAGGAATGCTATGGAGACTTGTTCGTAGGTCTACAGGACAATGACGCTTTGACATCCTGTTGAATATACCTTGTTACATCAACGTTGATAGTTTTCCAACAGAATCTCGACATACTCTGTTGTCTGGTTGATCTATGCAAAGATGAGCATTTTCAAAGAGATAAGAAAATTCATGATCAAGGAGATATCATGTTTCCCCCCCCCCCCAAAAAAAAACAACAATTATATGGGCTGCAGGATTGGTAATTCTAGCTAAAGTGCCACTAAAATTGAATTACAACTCTATATCAGTGTTTGAAATGGAATATTTCCATTATTGTACATATTGCATGGCCACTATTGGGGTATAGATGTTTATGAAGTTTTCTTCTGCAGTGAGGTTTGGCATGTAGTGAATATGGCACACCTAAAAAAATACTATCAGGCCTTCAATATCTTACCAACCAAATTAATGACATGAATATGTTACGTACAGTATTAGTGCACTTTCCTGTAGAAATAGGCTAGGCTATAGTCCATTAGTTGCATGTTATATTGTCTCATGCATGCAGACCTGTAAGCTTAAGTAATATGATTTGGTTATGATTGTTAACTTCTATGATAGGCAGAGCGATAAAAGGTGGAAATTTATGATATTTTTTTCACAAAAATTGGTTATGACAAAATGGATTGGGAAAACAAAACGAAAAGAACTAGGCCCTATTAACTTTGTTCATACATAGAACTGATTATAATGTTGCATAAGCAATTGCTTGACTTTTGCGAATGAGGTTTTACAACTAACCAAACGTGGTAAAAGAATATCATGATTTGTGCACCAATCAAGCCTATAGCGGCCTGGTTATATTTTAACTGTGGAATGGCCGTTCGCCATTTAACAACCATAGGCATAGTGTGTATCCTATACTGTAAGTTACAGACATTACCTTAGATGCCACTTGTATGAGCTGCCTCGATTTGGGCGAGTTGAGAAGCCCTAGATAGCAAAACTTTCCTTTAATTTTGGTATGCAAGAGTTCCATTTTCAGCCAGTCTGAAAAACTTACCTTTTCTCCGTATGATCCTTCTCTGTTTTATTTTTTTGAAACCACTTGGATAGCTCTTATCTCTTAGAATATCGGCAATTTGTCTCGCGTTTTCTGCTAACTTTCCCATTTTTAGTGGTCGCACGGCACGATCGATCGACTTACTGTTAAATATACGAAAGCCGAAATATGACAAATACGGATACTGCCAGAGTACATTACTATTTACATTTTTGCTTCTCTAACGTACCTGCTAGGCGGACATTGTGTTCAGGGGGACACAATTTACAACAAAATATACAACCGACAAATAATGTCCCCCTTCGTTTAACCATAGCATATACTGTCCGGGAGACAGTCTGTACCATCTGGCCTTGTACAAAAGGTCCGGGGAGACTAGATGTACTGGTAAATCCGGTATAAATTGTCCTGTGGGACTGGGACAGTATTTACTGAATATGAGATATTTGCGACAGTTTGTACTGCTACACCGGCTCACCCAGACAGCAAGGGCCTACAATTAGTTGCCTGGAAATTGTCCGGTCTTCCCTCAGACAGAAAGGACTTTCGCCGCCAGAAGGAGAACAACCGTGGCGACTTAGGTTTCCCACCTACGGAGATTCGGAGTATGCCGAACGAGACAGACTCTGCCTACCATGGCCTCTCTAACCTTGAACGCCGACCCCTTACTCACACTGTTCCAAGAAGGGAAGCAGGTTTTCGACGAATCGACGATCAAGGACTATCGTTCGGCTATTGCCGCCTTCCATCAGGGCTTCCTCTACGGCTCCACGCCAGGCAACAACGGCACGCCTTGACTAAGGCACCTTACGATCTTACGGTTTGTGGGGTGCCGATGGATTCCCGACCCATCCTTCTTTGCCGAGAACCAGGTTCGTGCTCTCCTACTGGGAGACATCATCATCCCAGAGATGAAGACCTTCTCTTTGATCCCCGGGGACAGACTATGGTTTTCCTGTTAGGGCACTGAAGTGGTACCTCAACAGAACACAAGATCTCTTGGGTACTTCGGTTCGAGAACCAGGGGGTACGGATGGTTCCAGACCCATCTTTCATCGCTAAGAACCAGGTCCTGGACTTCCTCCCGGGTGACATCTTTATCCCGGAGATTAAGACCGCCTCCTCGATTCCCGAGGACAGACTGTGGTGTCCGGTTAGGGCACTTAAATGGTACTTAAATGGTGTTCTATATATTATAACACAAAACCAGATAACTACGATATGATTCATAATTTACATGATTACATGATTCAAACACCATTTGTTATATCCATTAAAAAAGTTCCATTAAGTCCATTTACCTTGGAAATATTCATAATAAATAATAATAATAATAAATGAACTTATAAAGCGCTAAAATCTACGGAGTATTCAATAGCGCTGTACAACCCTAATAGAACGCCAACTGACTTCTACTGACTGAGAGTGGGATAACTCCGCACAGATATGGGCAGACAATTCCAGAGATTGGGCACGGCGGATGGAAAGGCACGGTCGCAATAGGTTTTCAGTTTAGTTTTGGGAACAGTGAGAGTGAGTGTATTGCTAGAACGCAAGGTATAACGAGTATTGACCTGGAAGGACAGATCGTCTGACAAATAGGCGGGTGCCATTCCATGAATGCACTTACACACTAGGAGCAGTACTTTGAACTTAATTATGAATTCAACAGGCAAACAGTGCAAAGAATGGAGGATACTTAACGATGGTGTGTTGAAGTCATGGCAGTCTACAACAAGCCTAGCTGCGCTGTTCTGCAGACGTTGCAGTCTCTGAATCAGATACCCTGGAATACCATGGAGCAAGCTATTGCAATAATCCAAGCGGCTATGAATAAATGAATGAACCAAGGTGCTCATAGTTCTAGAAGACATATGTTTCCTAATCTTCTTTAGATTAAAAATATAATAGAAACCAGTCTTGCAAACGTTACTGATAAATGTTTATCCATTTTCATGTGTTTGTGGAAAATAACCCCGAGGTTTCGGACTTGATCACAAGAAGCAATGGAAGCACCACCAACTTTGATAGACTTATTGACGACCTTTTTGAGTTGGACTGGAGTGCCGAGAATAATAAACTCAGGTTTACTATCGTTCAGCTGCAATTTATGAGCAGCCATCCAATCCCTAATTATCAGAGATACAATTTTGCATAAGATTGAAAGCATCGATTTCTGTGGTGTTATGCTGCGGTTTAAAGCTGTGAATCAACTGAGTATCATCAGCAAAAGCTCTGTCCAGATGTGTAGAAATGACTTGGTAATTGATGAACCAGTTGAGAGCAGTGTTCTTAATACGAAAGTCATGTTCCAAAATGTTCACCAAAACAGAATGATCGACCGTATGCGGAACTGAGGTCTAGAAGTACCATAAGCACAACGTTTTGTTTATCAATAGACTGAATGAATCTTTAGCAAGGCAGTCTCAGTGGAATAGTGCTGTCTATATGCAAACTGAAAAACAGGTAAAGGGCAATGACGATTACAATGTTGCAAAACTTGATTCGCTACAACTTTTTCCACAAGCTTGGGGATAAATTGGAGGTTACTCACCGGTCTGAGATTATTCAATTCCGGTGGAAGAGTAGGCTTCTTAAGAAAAGGACAAACTACAGCTGTCTTCCAAGACTCCAAGAACTCACCGGTTGTAATTGACAAATTAATAAGCCTAGTAATAGAAGGCAGAAGAGTAGCACTGACAGATTTAACAATCTTTGTGGGAACTGGGTCTAAGTCACAACTGGCCGAGGAACAATTTTGCAGTAACTTCGAGACATACAATTCTGAAACCTCCGAAAATTGTTCCAGAGAGGCACTAGGAGGGTCGGAATTGCTATGAAAGCCGAAGGTGGTAGTCTCCCCATCGAGCTCAGTACGAATATTCAGGAGTTGGAAGTGTTGCAAAATTTCATTGGCCAGCTGTGACTTATCCGTATGTGGAGGGAAGGATGTGTCCGTACTCTTACCAAAGACTGATTGAACTACGCAATATAACCTCCGACCGTCACCCACACAGTTAGCCACCAAGTTGTCATAATAGGCATCGGATGCTTCACTATAATTGTGTTTGAAAGCATCTCTCGCTTGAGTGAATTTTAACATATTCTCAGGAGTTTTGTCTCTTCTCCAAACTTTTTCACAGCGCCTACGCTCAGCTTTGAGCTGCTTCAACTCGGTATTATACGATGGAACTGTCGGACGAGCAGTAATAGTCTTCGTGAGATATAAACTAATACCTGGCAAACCTGAACCATTTGGTATGTAATTGTCAATTAAAAATTCATACACGGTAACAAATGCTGATAGAGTGAGCAACATTCCACGAGGAATCTGATTGAAACAACTTCTGTTAAATTCATTAAAAAAGTTCCACTGAGTCCACTTACCTTCGAAATATGAGCGAGTTGTGCTCCAGGTGTACAGTTCACCTCCACAGAAGAGCCGGAAGTCACCCGAACCATAACTTCGCCTTCCACAAATGGCCGCAGTTGCGAATCACCGAAGATGACAACATGCTAAAATAAACAAATCAGTGAGACTTTAGATAAAACAGTGACTATGGTGGAATATGACAGTTTGCTAGTTGGCAGGCAGTCCTGGAGGAGGTGAAGTGTGACATTCGCCTTCAGGTTGAAGGCGATTTTCGCCGTTTATCTGGGGCTGCCTTTTTTGGACGCTGGTGTGCTGGGGAGTGGTGTTTCGTTTCGCTGAGTGCTGGTCGTCCTTTTGTGACGTTTGGATCCCGCATGGCAGGTCACGTAAAAGGCACATATGACACTTTTGGTACGTTTGGAGGGAAGTCTAAGGGAAGAACTAATTGTTAATGTGACAGAAAAGTTGAATACATGGTGACCGGACAACTCCCCCCTGGACAATTACACCCCGGACAATTACCCCCCCCCCCCAGACAACTCCCCCTGGACAATTCCAACACAGACAACTCCCACCCCGGACAGTTCCCACCCCATACAATTCCCATCCCGGTCGACTCCCCCCCGGACAATTACCCCCCGGTCAATTACCCTCCCGGACAATTTCCCCCCGACAATTGCCCACAGCAAATTGTCAATCGGAAGCACCCAATTGGGACGATTTAATAACGCTAAGTACCAATAAAAACTGCGTGTGTACGATATTATTTTATATTAGCATAACCAACAGGCCCCACTCACTTGAGAAAAAATAATTGCGAAGTTAAAGATACGAACAACGCGTTGTTGTATGTTCTCTTCAGCGAAACGCTCAGTACCTCACTGGACAGATGCTTGGGTTTTCCACCCGGGTGGGGCTAGAGTTAAAGGGGGCAGTATGCCGATGACGTCACTTGTATTGTGTCGGACCTCGCCTCCTTCAAGCCTTTATCGAAGGTTTTGGCCACCTTCCAAGAGGCTACTGGTGCCAGACTTAACAAGTCCAAGACCAAAGGGCTGCGTTTAGGAGGTCGGCGCGGCCAATCCCTCCCGTTCGATGTTACTTGGTCAGATGTCATGATCAAGGTAAATGGCATCTGGCTAGGTTATGTTATGGTGCCCCGGAGGCCACCACTTGGGCCGAGAAGGCTGATCAGGTGGAGGCAAGGCTCGACACATTCAGTCAGAGGTGGCTCTCCCTCCCTGGGAAGGTTACAGTTCTTAATAGGTTTATTGTTCCTCTCCTTTGGTATCCTGGTACGGTGATCGCCGCTCCGGATCATGCCTTGGTGCTATTGGAGAGGATCATTTTTCATTTCATTTGGGGAAGCGCAAACCAAACCTTGTCAAAAGGACCGTTCTGTATAAGACCCCCTTGAGCGGTGGGCTTGGTTTGGTTCACCTACCATCTAAACTGCGCTTTCTCCATTTGAAAGGTCTTTTCGTTGCGTTTGAGAATCCTTCGTTTCCCTTTGCCTTTTTTGTTAGGTTCTGGGGTGGGTTTCTTTTTCGCCACCACTGGCCCGGATCCTTTTCCAATAACCGGCCAAAGGCGACACGCCCTTCTGGTGTGTATACTCAGATTGGTGACTCACTTCGTAGAATCAAAGGAGGGTGGGCCAGATGTTCTGCTGAACTTGGCCCCCTCTGTGTTATACCCACCATTGTTTCGTTCAATGCTCGCGCCTGTGTGCCCGTCGGCTTGCCAAACCGCCATCCCTCCAGATGTGTGGCGGTCTGTGTGTTGTGAGTCACTAGATAGCCGTCTCCGGGACTTGGCGTGGAGGATTGCACATGGGGTCCTCATCACTAACCATTTTCGCCTAGTCAGGTGGCGATTAGGTGATGGGGTTTGTTCCCGTGTGGGCTGTAAAGCCATCGAGACTATGCAACACGTTTTGCTGGAGTGTCCCTTTGTCCGGTTGGTGTGGGAATGGTTTCACGTCTTCACGTCTTCGTTATTGGTGTCATTGGTTGCACACAGTGGGCCATTAGTAGTGATTTTGTTTTGTATGGTTTGTTGCCCCCTGTGTGCCCAACCTGGGTTAGGGATCTGCTGTTGTTTGCCGCTGTCATCAGGAGACACATCTGGAACAGCAGATGCCGCCTAGTTTTCGATGGGGACGTCTGGAAGGCCGAGGCTGTTGTCCCCCTCGTGCAAAGTGACATATAAGGTTGCGCATGGAGGCGGACCATGCACGGCTTCCCGACACTGCCTTTCGTAGACGCTTGCGCAAGCCTGTCGTCTACTATCGGGACGGCGTTCCCCGGATGAAATTTGGAGTGAGTTAGTTGTTAGGTGTGGGGGGTTTGTGTGGTCGTTACATAAAGTGGGTTGGTGGGGTTTTACTGATTGTGGTTTGGAGTTGGCTTTTTGGGGCTGGTTTGTAGTGATTCATTGTTTTGGTTCTGTTGGCCTTTGCGTCCGTGTCCTTTTCACGTGACGTTAAACGCTACGTTTATACATATGTGGGTTAGTGAAAGATTTCTGTTTGTGGGTTTCAGTTGGAGTTTTGGGGGTTGTTATACAGACTGGGATTGTTTTGTTTTTTTGGTTTTGTTGACCTTTGGTCCGTGTCTGTTCTCTTTGCACGTAAAAAGCACACGCGTATATTTGTGCGAGATTCTCCTGCATTAGTGATGTATTTATTTCCGCTTTCTGTGTGTAAACCATGTCTGCCCTGTAGAGACTGACTTTCGCTTAAAGGAGTGAGATATGGGTTTACTTTGCTCTACTTACATAGAGATCTGAATAACCACTTCGTTCTGTCACGCTACCAATGTAATAATTTTGCAATGTAGTAAAACATACGAACACCGTTGAATTGAAAAGCTTAAATACCAAAACGATTGTAGTTATCGCATCTCATTGATATTCATGAGGGGCGGAGCCAAATGTAATTTCGTTGAAAATTGCTCGTAATCACTCTAAGTCAATGACGCAAAGTTTGATCCCATACTGAGCAATAGTGAGTAGGTGGTCCCTATTGTTTGTGGTGCGAATGTCATTAAAATTCATGACTGGGCGGGGCTTAGTAGCATTTGTTCTATCTCGGCAACCGTCTGTCCGATTTTGTTCAACCTTATTTTGGTGGCATTGGTGGGAGGTGTAGGTGCATGTGTAGGTTACAACCTTGCTGCATCTCATTAATATTTTTGAGGGACGTGGCCAAATGTAATTTGGATGAAAATTGCTCAGAACCACTTTTGGATTCCTTGCCGGAGGCAAAATGAAGATGTGCAGGCATGCATGTATGTGTGTGTCTGTGACGCCGGTTGTAACCACTGTAAGTGGATTACCCATAGTGAGTAGATGATTCTAATTGTTTTTGGTTAAGGTCAAAGGTCACCTGAGGTCAACAGAGCTAGGTCAACAATTATATCTGGCTTCAAATCCAAAGACAAGGAATCACGAAGCTCTAGACTGTTGTTATGCATTATAGCCAGCTACTATACCCCAACATTGATTGAGGGGGGTTGGGAGTTCTAAAGACAGCCAGTATGCATGCACTGTATTCATGGTACTGTTGTCCCGTCATTTTGGCGGGGATTGTAGACACCTGAGACATAAAAAAATGGGGACAGAGTCGTGGATCGTTTATGGTTGAATTGTTTTACGAGCAAAAACGACTTCTAAAACTTTCAAGAATTCAAACATAAATAACGCAAAACAAAAGACTGCAAATTCTTGTCAGTCAAAACAAGCGATGTAAATGGCGAAACATACAAAACACAAGTGAAGAGCAACCAATTTCAAAAGAATTAGCGGGGAAAAAAAATCACATTTAGCTTTTACCTAACAATGCCCACTGCTCTTACCAGAGGTCATACCGGTCTGACGAAAATGGCGAATCTTTAGTATACTATTTTAAAGAGTTTAAATTTATTCTGATTATTTCTCAAATATAAACCAAAAAGCCAGTGGCCATATTGTGATTCCTTGCCAATTGAGATTACATTGATCAGCAAGGTTCTTTCACTGACTGTCAAACCCCAATGTAGCGAACCCCACTATAACGAATCAGCCACTATAACGAACAAATTTCAGTCACGATTTTCCCCTATTATAACGAACCCCATTATAACGAAATCACAAATCCAATATAACGAAACATTTGCACACAAGGCAATTCAGTGTTTCCCACAGTATACGACAAATTTACACGCCTAAACTAACATCAAATGCAGAGACGATGTATTACTGTTTGGTGTTAGTTAAAACGACATTTACACTATGTAAGGTTATAGGATATCCCTCTGAGGTAGTCCAACAGGTGTCTGTTTCGGTAATCCACGAATATGGCTTTCAGGTTTCGTTCACTCGGCGATATTTCCGCTTTTGAGGTGGCGCCGGCTGCCTGGCCTCGATCTGTGCGATGACAAGCCCGGCCATCGTTTCTTCACGACGTGTCGCTTTGATCAATGCCCATATGGACGGGTGCTGGAATCCAATTGCCTGGTTAAAGGCATTGTGCCAGCCTTCGATTGAGTTGTTCGTTCGCGGTAAATCGTTTTCCGTGCGGTTGGTAACATTCCACATGTCAAGATCAAATAATGGCGGGTGTCTTACACCAACCAGCTCGAACTTGTCCTACATACACCCGTTGAAAATAATCAAGGACGGCCCGTCCTTGGTTCCCCCACCTTCTTGATACATGTAAAAATGCATCTTCGGCTACAGGCAAAAACGCTAGTGGAGCGAGGAGGCGGACTTGCGAGCGGAACACATTGTTATTGATGTATTCGTCTTGTAGGCCTTCTGATTGCACGCGACGGTGTATTGACTGGCAAAGGTGAAAGAGACACCCTTGTACGTTCGCCGCAGGGTAGACAGTTTTGATTGCATTCATTGCACCGACTTCAAAATCTGTCAACACACTTGTTGGTGCCACCAAGGTGAGCTGTTGCACCTGCCTAAGGAGCTCAACGTAAGTCTCCTCCCTCTTGTTTGGCAGTAAAGCATATGCTGTTGGTATGTTTCGTCCCCGACGGAGTCCATGCACAGTATATATCTGTGCAAACTGAGGCGGCGATGACTTAAACGTACCGTCCATGAACCAATGGTGACATGTTGATAAAAAGTCAATTGACCGTTGGGTCGCAAAAAGGAGGATGCGATCATCACGACCATTGTCATAGCGGAGGAATAGCCTGCCGTCGTTGGTACTTCTAAACTCATCCGGTATGTCATCGGGTGCCGGGACTGGAGGGTCATTTGTTTGACGCTGGCGACGAACGTCTCTGCTCATTGCATCGATGCTAGGGAGTTGTGCGCAAGCCTGCGGCGACAGGTTGGCGATGCCTCTCGCAACAACATTGCGTGTGCGATCCTGGAACGAAAAAAACCTAACCCTAACAGTGATGTCAACGAAAACAACATTGAAGAATCAGCAACTAATCGGAAAATATATGCAGGGTCGCGTAGCACCGTTCCAGAATAATAGGGACACCCGTACGCCTTTCTGTTGAAGGGAGAACCGGTTTGGAAGCACAACTTTGGTTCCGAAGTACCTCCATGAGGTTTGTTGCTCTTGCATTTGTACCTTTTGAGAGGTTTTTTTAGGAAAACAGGAAAGGGTTTGGGCCCCCTTTACCCCTTGAAGGGGCCTGATCCAGCGAGTACAATCTGAATTTTACTTCGTGGTCAAACGCCGCATACCACATTTTTGGAAATTGGTCAAGTAGTTTTGAAGAGGATACGATTTACTGAAAACTGGCTGACGTTCGTATACGTGTAGACGGAAGCACGGGCGTATGTATGCATACGTACGGACGGACGATGTGTTCTATTTGATGTGACCATCACAGGATGGTACCTTAAGAACGCGTCCTGTTAGAAACATTCCAGACCAGGCTCAATTCTTAATGCCCACCGCGCAAATTCTAACTGCCCACTGCACCAGTTCTCACTGTGCCAATTTTCGGGTCAGTACTCCGGTCTGATAGCATACTATAACCAAAGGACGATTTCGGGATTTGACTCTGGATTAAATTTACTTATGACCTGATGAAACTGAATAGGGTGATAGATACTCTGATGACCCATCTGCCCAGTTTTCCCCCAGGAGCCCAAATCGCTCCTAACGTCCAGCAAATCCGACTCCAAGACCGGCCCGCCCGAGTCCAAGAAGGGTTATCCGAGTACAAGACAGAGTCATTAAAATTCGAGTTAAGACGAACACTAATTAACCAACTACACGCAACGTTGCATGGTAACGCAAAACGGGGTATCTCGATACATTGAATGATCAAGTCTTATTTGCTTTCCCGCGCAGTAATCCATAACAACATACACCCCCTGTCATCCCGAAAAAGGAAGGTCGGCATTAACAGTTTAGTTTTTTAATGAAATATATATTTCAGTCAAATAGATTTTACTTGCGAGTTTTTTATATTGAAAGAATTTACAGGTAACGGTATATTGTTTTGCGGGTCGCAATCTCAAATTGTATTAAGGTTTAAGCGCTGTGCACACTACTGCGATGCGAAACGAAATTTTTATCGGATGGACTGTCCACACTGCTTACGACATTTTTGTCGCATGCCTTTGTAATCACAATAGACTTTCCTTTGTCTAGAACACATGATTATCACGTGACACGTAAATGATACGTCTCGCCACTATATTGATTGGCCAAACCTAATATACGTCAATGGGACATTCCGTGGTATTTGAGGCACGGTGCAAAAGAGAAAATTGATTGTTTGTATTTTCATTACAAGTGGACAATGTCCGTAGGTTTAGATTTCCGGATGCAGTGAAAAGCAACTTGGCTGCACCGGAAATCAAACCGCGGACCTCTCGCTTTCACGTGCGAACGTCCTGCCAACTGAGCTATGAAGCTAACTGGTAGTCTCGACCCTATGGCAAGCCGTTTGAACATTTACCTCGTTATTCTACTTAAGTATAACCAATTCCACTTAAGTAGAATACAATTAAGCTTAAGTGTAATTAATTGCACTTGAGTAGAATACAATTAATTTTAATTGTATTCTACTCAAGTAAAATACAATTCTTCTTTTTCACTTAAGCTTAATGAATTTTACTTAAGTAAAATTGTTTTTTACTTAAGAATACTATTAAGCTTAGGTGAAATTGAATTTAACTTCAGCTAAATACAATTGCATTTTACCTAAGTAAAATTCAAGTCTACTGAAGTAAAATACAATTTAAGCTTAATGGAATGGAAGGATCGGTCGTATGGCAGCCGTTTTAACATTTACCTCGTGTGGAGAAGTGGTTGGTCTGGGGGCAATGTTTACATCCCTTGTGGTACTACTACTACCACTGCTTGGCGGTATGTCGTGTTGTAGTCGTTCCCTTGCCCTCAAAAGTGCCCTTCCAACTGCATCAGCAACAGTTTGCAACTAGTACGTCTTGAATCTCGCACCACAATTAATTGTTCCATTGACTTACACACTAAACTCGTGACTTTCAAGACCTGCCAAAGCATAGATAGAAGTTTTCATCTGGTATATCCTACCCACCATATCATAGCTGTAATCTTGGCCTATCATGGCACTTGCAAACTTCCATATTATCACCGTTTCGATTTTGAGCTAGAAGAGGAGCAAGTTTAGCATACTGAACCCTTCCATCTGCTCAATTGGAGTAATATCAACATTTAACCAAAGATTTTGTAAAAGGGTTTGTATTACCTTCGATCATCCCTATTTTCACACCATCTGTACTTTAAATTATGCTCTTTCATATAAATTATGCTCTTTCATATGCTCTTTCATATAAACGATGACAGTAACTGATAACATGCTTAAACAAGCTTTAAGTTAGGTAATTTTACCTCCTTTTCTGACAATAGTTAACCTTATGAGCAGATGAACACTACCTTAATTGTGGTACGGTACCTATTAATAGTATACAACGTCGGACTTCGCGGCAAGTACAGTGACGCCAAAAATTTGTAGCATACTTATTGACCAATCACATCTCACTTAAGCGTAGTTTTGCTTACGTAGAATAGCATTTTACTTCAGTATAATTACATTTTCGAGGGGAATGGTGATGCACACCCGACGATGATCACACAGTCAGTCCCGATGCAAGGGGACTGGGGCTGAGAGCGGATCAGTCGTTTGGTAGTTTGGTTTTCGTGCCCAGGTTCTCTCCTGGGATTGGACACCTGTTTGTGATGGTGCTTTCAGTATTATGTCATTATGATGTAAATAGCCACTGCGTTTAGCATGCGATGCATCGGCATACGGAATTGGTGCCGTCATATCACACATTTTGCCTGGAGGGGAGGAATACCCAATTGCATTCGCATTCCGATCGCTAAGTAAGTCGGAAAAAACTATGCACAAATTGAGAGATGAGCACTGAGCCTTATTTTTTCGCTGCCTTAATTCCACAAATATGTGTATGGCCGTAACTTTACATTGGTTAACCATGACGAGTATCTTAGGACCCTACATTGGCGAATGCGAGAATCCAGCGTTGGGCGTTCATCCTCTTCACCTACAGTTACGAGATCGGATATCGTAAATCAGAAGATCACTGCAATGCAGATGCCTTGTCACGTCTTCCATGTCAGGGGGAAGATGTTGAGCAAGAGGTGTTTTATTTTTCATATGTCAATGAGTTACCACTAACAGCTGTTGAAATTGGCAAGCCAGCCAGAAAGATCCTATCCTAGCAAGAGTTCATGATTTTGTAATGAATGGGTGGCCTAAATTTGTAGAGAGTGATGGCTTGAAATCTTATTTTAGCCGCAGGGATGAATTATCAAACTGCATAATGTGGGTTCTAGGGTAGTGGTACCTCCAAAGCGGCGCCCTAAAATACTAGAGGTCTCGCATAGTCAACATACAGGAATGAGTTATATGAAGGCCATAGCTCGTAGTTGTGTCTGGTGGCCAGGACTTGATGAAGAAACTGAGTCCTGTGTCCGAGCATGTGCTGCAGTATCAAACAGCCCACCTGTGGCACCTTTGCAACCAAGGGAATGGCCAATAACTGTTTGGGATAGGCTCCACATAGATTTTGCTGAATTAAACAAACAGCATTACTTACTCCTAATTGACAGTCATTCCAAATGGCTAAAAGTTTTTACCGATGGCTACCACAACTGCCAGTAAAACAATTGAAATTCTGTGTACCCTATTTGCATCATATGGGCTATCAAAGGAAATTGTGTCTGATAATGGACCAGCATTTTCGAATCATTTCTATCCAGAAATGATATGAAATACACTACAGTCCCCCCCCCCCCTACCATCCATCTCCCAATGGGGCAGCGGAACGATCGGTTGAGATTGTGAAAAGGGCATGAACCAAACAAATGTTACATGAAAAATCTGATACAAAGGGGATGCCAGCACAAATCAGAGTGGCCAATTTTCTCTTTATGAATCGTAATACATCCCCATACCACAACCGGGCAAACCACTGCTGGTTTGTTCCTGAGGAGGAAACCTACCACCAAATTTTCACTGCTGCAACCAATTTGAGTCAAGTGGTTCATACCAAACAGGCCAAGCAAAAACACTACCATGACAATGGCGTAAAAGAAAGAGTATTCAGGATAAAGAATACCAAATGGGGCAAAGTTAAATGGCTACCAGGTACAATCGTCAAGTTATGTGGGCCACGTACATACAATGTCTCACTGGATGGCCCTGGAACTAATAGGTATGTCCACATTGGCCACCTTCTGTGCTGGGTGGGGGAGAAATTGGGTGATTCTGGAACTGATATAACACCGAATGATCAGATGGTCGAGCCCCATGGAGTGGGGCCTCAGTATGAGTATGAAAGAAGTGAAAGATTACCTGTAGCTTCTACTTCACAAATTCCTCCAGAAGTGGAACAGAAAGTCCACCAAGGTTACCACCACTCACACCCTTAAAATATACCCCGAGCACTAAAACTGCTTAACCATTTCAAAGTAACCGTGATGTCCTTTCTCCAACCCCGGAACGCATGAATATACCCTTCTTACCACTGAGCACGCAACCTCTTAGACTTTCAACAAGGGTACCCAAGTTCAGAGATCGTCTAGATTTGTAAATATGTTTTGCTTGCAGGTTTAAAGGGAGACCAGGATATAGTTAAGTTTTCCTGTTTTTCTTTATTTTTTTATATTTTCAGACCAACCCTGGTTTTGGCTCAAGCTTCCTCATATATTACTGTTTTAAGGAAGGGGGGGGGGGGACGGGGAGCCGCCATCTTGTGTCATGCTCCCTTCTTATCGGCTCACTATATCACAGTTACTATGCATATCGTCCATTGTTAGTACAAGACTTCGGAATTTGGGTTGTGTTTAGAAAGTGTTTGGATTACCCTATGGGTCAACTGATGACATGTATTGCACTGAGAGTAGTAATTAGCCGGAAATCAACCTGGTTAAATATTATCACTTTGATGACATTACTTTGGGAATAGGTATGAATGTTAGAAATTAATATTAAGGAGATTTTAAAGAATGGTACTAGAGGAGGCAACAAGGAAATGTTCTTGCGTTACATTTTGTTCCCAAAGCTAGGCAACCCAAACGACTTCAGCTGCCAACTGTCCCTTCTTATTCAAGTTATTTATCAACAGTTACTGGTCGTTAAAGTTAGTCCAATTTGAATTTTTAAAAATATTTAAGACAGTTGTTATATAACGATGTCTTTCATATATGTTGTCACCATTTTCACCTCAATTAATCTAAAACTTTTATAAAGCATGACGATTTTCATATCAAGCAGAAAAGCAGTAGCATTATTCACATATGCTTTGTGTACTCACCATTTACCTCCAAGTCTTCCAACGTGGAACCTTTATGTTTAGCAATTGTGCCAGACTCCACTGCCATCAATAGTTTTGCAACTTTTGTAGATTCAATTGTAGACTCGTGGGGTTGATAGGACATTCGATTGATGTCGACATTGTGACCTAAATGGTTTGACAACCATTAAATTTCTCCCTCTTGAAGACTGCAACTGTATAATAAATTATTTACCAAACTTTTGTCAATCACCTTGCAAGTTGTTAAACATGTTAATGCAACAACAGTTAATATGGGTCCTAAAGATGACAGCATTAAGGCAATTCATCTTTATATATATTTCCTAAACAAATTACCATTTAGCATTTTTTCATTGCTGAAATCTGTTACTGCATCGATTCACAAAGTTTGAGATTCAAAACATGAAATAGCCGGAATGACATCATTTCATGGTTGCTGCATATGGATTATACATTCAGAGGAACATAAATGTTTAAGAAAATAAAAGCAAATTCCTGAACTTTTGTAAATGAAATAATGCTAGGCCATGCCCCTAATAAATATCAATGATATCAATTGCAAAACACATCAGCATGGATAGTCAGTATCTACCTATAGCACATACCAATTTTTAAGATATACATGCCTATGGTTGTCAAATTTCTTGTCATTTGAAGATTGCAACATTTGACCCAGTGGCAGCAAAATCCACAGCGTTTATTTACTGACTTCAGGCAATCCACAAGTATTGTAGTGATAATTCATTTCCTTGTAACATTATTGTGCATACAAACATTTGCTACAGTTATAATGCTAAGTCCCGCCTCCTGACACATATGCATGATATCAATAAAAACACATATCAACATCTTAAGGCAATCTAGTTATATCACTATATCAAGTTTGAAAAAAACTGACACTTAAGATTAATGCTAAGTTCTTGTAATTTTAAGGTTTTTTATTTCACCATGTCACCTCATTAATATTCATCATATGAGCACCAACATCAATAAGATTCATCTAAGTATTATGAGTCACCCACACCAAGTATGGTATCGATCAACTTTCTATTGTTGAGTTATCGTGCATACAAACTTAAATGTCATGTAACACACACCCCAAATTACATGGATACATTCCCGCTTAGCTTTCAGCAAGGAACAAAAACACCACGGAAAGAAAGTGCTGATGCAAGGAGAAAATAGTTAAACTTTTCAGGAACACAGTTCATTTTAGTTTGCGTCAGGGTGATGTAAATTTAATACAAATAACGAACTCATTAACACAATACCTGGAGGACAGTGGCAGTAAACTTCCTCATTGTTGTTGTGGAAATCAGCTGAGGGTTTTCACATTTGGCCTCAACTGCCATGTCACGAATATCCTTAAGTAAAGTAAAATGTGAAATTTGTATTGCATTCCATCCAATTAAGTGTTAACAACTGCTACTGAAGTTCATAATATACCTTAACAACGATTAACTAAATGATGTATTTATTAATGTACTGTAGAAGGCTAAAGGTGTATCAATAAGTAGGGTTGGTACGATATATAAATTTGTATTTCCATATTTGCATGACATCTGCATAAAAATTACTTTGCTGTGACATTTTGGCAACTCCCTAAAGTTTTTCATTATGCAAAGAATGTAAGCAAAGTGCAAAAGACAATGTGAATGATTCAGTCACCATTAGTACCAATGTCTCAAGATACAACACCCTTACTGCCAAGGCTGTGTTGCTGAAACAAGGAATAAGATTCTGATGAAGTAAATTGAATATTTAGAGATATCTTCTAAAGTTTAACTCAAAGATATTCAGATACCATTTGAAAATCATACTTAAGGTACTATTTAAAAGGTGAACTGTACTTGAAACCTAATGAAACCTGGTTATATTTATGCCTGCAATACCAATTAGCAACATGCTTGCTAAACATAACATAAGATGACAATATGTCATAATCTGATGAACAAAGTATAATCCTACAGAATTCCCTAAAATGTAGGTGTCAATGGATTCCACCCCCCCCCTTTTAATTCCAACCTAGACCTACTCGACCCACTATCATCAGTAACACATGGTTTGAAGAAAAAAAAAGTGATGACAACAAAAATCAAATGGTGAACCTTTCTTTGATGGTTGAAGCACAATTTCTCAAACACAACATACTTATGTAAACATAGATCATACCTTCCAAGAGTTAATGTCACTGTCTTTTCCAGGGACACCAAAGAAGAAGCACACTTTTCTCTCATTTTTACTAGCAAGTCCATTGCCTCCACCCATTCTGGCTTCAAGAGCAGTGGACCTCTTCGTCCCCTTTTACCGGGCATTTGAACCATGTAAAATCTATAAAATATTGAAATTAAAAGAGTTCAATGAAAACATGCCCAACAGACGCGGTTGTACATCTTTAAACACAAGGATAAATGCAAATTAGAATTTTTTTACATTAAAAGAGGGATAGTTAGTTGTACAATACATAGCTTTCCATAAAGTTTTCTTCCAAATAAGCTATTCACTTTCCTCTTGATGTCTGTCATTAAAATTTGCTTCAGGTTTTGAAATGAAATTTAGTAAATTCAAATGCTCACTAGACACTCCCATTCAAATGTTGAGTTTACATCCAAAAGTTGTAGCAATTGGTCTAATACAAGCAAAAGATGTTAACCAGCTTAACATTTGTTTTCTTCAAAAGTTATTGCCATCACCCCATCTTCACTATTATTTGCTAACAAACATACCTGTCTGCTATTTGCAGCTCCAGGGCACTGAGGGCATTCTTCATCTCCTCGTTTCTTAACTCTCGCCACTTTGGCCATTTTACGTAGGAGCAAATGCTCACCCTGGCCACCTCTCCACTTCTCCTTTTGTTAAAGGTAGTGGCGAGCACAAATGTCGAATTTGCCAGCTGTTTCCATTGAAACTCATCAGGAGTTTGAATCTTCTGAGCCTCCTGGAGTGCTTTTTACGTGACCCGCCATGCGGGATACAAAACGTCACGGCCAAACGGCACTACCGAACCATCCCATACTGACAAACGAAACTCAGGTCAAGCGAGCCAAAAAACATACGCCCGCCGACCTGCAGAGAGAAAACTCAAACATTCAAAAAACTACAAAAGGACGATCCGCACGCAGCGAAACGAAAAACCCCTCCCCAGCACACCAGCGTCCAAAAAAGGCAGCCCCAGATAAACGGCGAAAATCGCCTTCAATTTTAAGGCGAATGTCAGACTTCACCGCCTCCAGGACTGCCTGCCAACTGGCAAATTTCCCCCTAAAAACCACATTGCATCTATTCCGCCAAACATGTTTTTTCACAATAGAGCAAACAAAAATAATGCGGTGCAACACCGCAACCGAACAAACTGAACAAACCGAACAAACCGAACTACCCCATATAAAATAAAGCCCTGCCCTACCGACCATGAACGGTCTCCCGTAACACGGTCGGTCCAGGTCTGGAACCACTCCCATAAGTTTAATACAAAGCAACAATGCCAAAAAACATGAGCGGTACTCTCTAAGCTGTCACAGCCGGTCCTTGG